>CAAKHF010011076.1:62272-76716 GCA_901007745.1 Hippocampus kuda
CGTGTATTCTTTATTCTTTGCAAAGAACAACTGCTCTTGCTGCAATGTAGAAGGAGCAGCATACCTTGGAGCTGAAGCAAAAAAAAAAAAAAGTACAAGCTTTCAATTTTTTTTTTTTTTTTTTACATCAATTCAAATTTTTTGGGGTGGCCTGGGGCCAGTCAGATTTCATCTTCTCCATGTTGTCCTGTCAATCTAATCTGCTCTTCAGAATGAGTCATGTTGGCCCATGTAACTTCAACTATGTTATCAACGGACTGCCATCAGATTTCACAATGATGTCATCGAGGGCCAACTTTTCAGCATTCTTCTGTTCTCCGATTGGTTGGCCAGAGTAAAACTTGCGACAGCCAACTTTGACCACACGCCGTTAGCCATCGACATCCATTCATATTGTGTTAATAATAAGCGTCTCTGGTGAGTATGATGTCTTTTTATTTGAGGAGGCAATTGCTTTTGTCCTGTCATAAGCTAAATGTATTTTTTTCTGATCTGCTCCAGGCGACGTGCACAGTTTTCTATAATGGTGACAGTGGTGCAATTAAAAGGTGGATTGAGTCAAAGAAGTCTTTGGTGTCAAATGCAGTGACCCATCACTGTCCTGTTCTATCGAGTTCAGTCGCGATGCTCCTGTGTGCAGCGTTGAGAAGTTCTTTTCGACAACATTCATGCCTTTGTGTTTTTCCACTGAGGAGGCTAACATCTTTGTCGTCGCCATGCGTTTTGTGGACTTTCAAACCGCAAGAATGTGCGGCTTTGGGCCGATTTACGTCACATTCAGCGCCACTTTTCCAGTTCTCGGAGAAGTGCGATGCAGTAAATAGCGAGAAGAAAAACAAGCCAGGGCAGGTTTTTTGTGAATGGGACTTCCCCCCCCCCCCTCTCTCTCACTTTTTTGTGAATGAAAAACAACTGGAAAGTCCTGCACGAAACTTGAGCCCTTTTGAAACGGCGCCGATTGGCTGGTGTGCGCCTGACCCCGCCTCTTTTGTCTCCGTGAGGAGTTGCGATTGGCCGAGGGGCGGGGTGTAAGTCTTCATTCATAAGTCGCAGTATTGAAAAAAAAAAAAAAGGCTTGAAACCGGAGCCCCTGAAAGAGGAAATGTACCAATCGCGAAGCTACTTTGGTCAAAAAGGAAGAAAAAGTAGACTAAAACTGTGTTGATCGATCTTGTTAAAGCGAATTAAATCGCGCAAGACATTGCATTGTGGTCAAGTGTAACGTAAAGTGTTACAAATTGTCACAAAAGCGAGACTAGCGTGCTGTGCAATCACTCGCCATCACTGTCCCTCGACGTCCTCCCCCCTTTCTCTTTTTTTTTTTTTTTTTTTTTTTTGTGAATGGAGCTCATTATACATGCATCCTCATTCAGGCCTCCCCCCCTCCTCTTCCTCACCCTTCTTCCTCCCTCCTCCCTCGTCAAGCTTTTGCAGGCTGCGCGGCCGTCCGCTCCGCTTGGGCCCAAATGACCGCAGACGGCTGACGGATGGACCGTAGCATGGATGCATACTTGGACCAGCAAGTGCCTTTCACTTTCGCAAACGTACGTATGCTTCCGCGTGCACTTTTTGCTCAGAGTTTCGGGGTCTTTTGTGGGGTTGTTGTTGGTCTCTTCGACGCGCGTGCACGAGTCTGACTTCGGTCTCGAAACCGAACTCACCCCCGCGTTTTTTGCTTTCTTTTTTTCTTTTTAAACTTATAACAGCACCTCGTCAAAGCTTTTTTTGGTGTTGGCAACGTGCGCCAAATGGTCACTTCAACTCGTTTTCTAAGCTCCCCCCCCCCTCCGAAAAAAACAACGTGTACTCGGTTCACGAGCCTCTCGACCCACAAAAGTTCCAACCTAAATATTTTTTTTTGCTGTCAAATGTGTGACTTGCATTTATCCAAGTGTTCATCCTGTGGGTTGTTGTGCAGAAGTCTCAAGGAAATGGGCCCCCAAATAGACTGTTGATGGCCGCCAAAAGGAAATACATGGACACAGAATTGCCCCCTCAGGAATCTGAAGGTAAAGTCCACTTTATTTGAAAGTAATGCCCCCCCCCTTCCCACTACTCTTGTTTTCCTCTCCGGGTTTGCACTTACTGTACGTGTCTTGCGTTCTCCATAGACCTCTTCCAGGATTTAAGCCAACTCCAGGAGACGTGGCTCACAGAAGGTAAGAGTTTCTTCACGTCTGCTTCTGAGAAGCTGTGAATTTTGTCGGGTTGGAGTGGTCCGCGTTCTCTTTTGAAGATACAAAGGTAGCTGGTGTTGGCCATGACGGTGACACATCATCAGCCTGTAACTGACTCAGAGGAGTCACTCGTGTTATTTGTCCTTCAAGTTGTGTAATTGACTATCGAGCCTCTTTAGCTGTCGTAAGTTGTGCAAGTCGACTGCGCGCTGGATGGCGGTTGAGTGTTTTTGTTCATAACCGCAAGACCCTGCAGACTGACAATGGGGCAGCATGATGGGAAAGTGGTTATGACATTTGTTTCACAGTTGTGAGGTAAGGGTTCAAATCTGGGCTCCCGTACCAAAAACCAGCACGTTACAATGATTGAAATCTGGGAATTGTTCAACACGTGCGAAAGGGAGTGCATTGAGTACATTGTGTGCCCTCGCCCAGTCCACATGATCATTAAGGGACTGGCTATTTGACATTTTTTCTGTTGCTGGCTTTTATGGCACAGACATGCTTTTTCTTTTTTTTTTTTGTTTGGTTTAATGCTATGAATAGCGTGCTAATGGTGCTCAACTCAACTTTATTTAGAAATCACTTTAAAACCAAACATTGCTGCAGACAAAGTGCTGAGCGTGGAGTCAAAATCAGACTTCCAAAAATCAAAGGCAGTTAAAAAAAAAAATTATGATCTGAAAACCGTAAACTCCATAAAATGTCGTCGGTTAGCTAGCAGGCTCGCTATTACGTTTTGCGAAATTACTCAAAACAAAACCCACCCAAACATTTTCTGCGAGAAATTGAAAATTTACACTTTTTTTTTTTTTTTTTTTGTCATCGATTCAGTTCATCCATGCAATAGCCGGTTACTTTTCTGCCACCAAATGCATAAACGTGCAGGATGCATGAATGGAGGCGAATGGAAGGTAGGAGTCATATTGGCTTATTGATTTGGGCCCTGCCGGTATGTATCACTCGTGGCAGCAAACATGCAGATCTCGCACGAGGCTGCTGCTGCTGCTGCTGCTGCTGCTGCTGCTGACGACGATGATGTGAGCGCTAATGGAGTCATTATTCCGCTTTGCCAAATAAAAGCCGCACGTTACCCTGTGGTGGAAAGACGAATACATTGATTGCCCTTTCTTGGCGTCGCATCTAGCGCTTTGCCATGATGCAAAGTAACCAAGCACAATTATGACATTGCTTCGAGTCGATTCATCTGAATATACATTTTTTTTCCGAAAATGAATTTGATACAGATAAGTGTTGGTGTTCAAAGATCAGTCGCTTCGACCGTTAGAACAGCTTCCCCAAAGAATTTTAAACCAAACTTTGTACCACTTTGCACCCCTCGATGCGCTGTTACTTCAATTTGCCTTCCTTCAATCGAGTTAGTCAAGAATTCTCAATCTGGGTTTGAGTGTTTTTTGCAAGCATTCAAGTCTTAATAGGCAACTCCCTGCGCTCCCCCCTTTTTTTTTTTTATAGGTGTGACGACAGCTACTTGTCAGACCTTCAACTACAAAGCTATTGTACCACTTTTATTGGCTGCGGTCTTTTGTTTTGGTGTGAGTCCGGAGACTGGTGTGAAGTGAACTTGTCGCTTTCGACTCCGCATGTGAAAAGGCCGGCCACGTCATTGTCAGGCCATAAAAACAACAACAACAAAAAAAAAGAAAACGGTCGCTGAGACGTGACGTCTGAGGCCAGGGCACTGTTGGCATTTACGTTGTGGTTTTGCAGTCAAAGGGGCTCATGTGAAAATCACATTTCCAATCTGTAATTCAAAGAAACAAAACAAAACGCACTCTCGCCCTGTAAAACCGCACAGGTCATGCCACTAAACGACACAAAAGCGCTGCATTAAACCCACGGCAAAATATCCTTTTCAATGGAAAAACAAAAATGACGTGACTAATCATAGTCCTGATCATAAGTGGTGGCGGGGAAGGTCATGTGACATATCGACCTCTTTTGGTAAACGCATCTGAGCTGAAGCGCAGCAAAGATGTTATTTAACTTGAAATAGCGGCTTGAGTGCAGACAGTCTCCTTTTCCTGTCGCATTAATTAAAGACTTTATCTCCGGCGATTGCACTTGTGAGGGATTTGCCCCGATTGTAAACGCGAGGGAAGTTCAGGGGGATTTTGAAACAAAAAAATTGGTTCTCCCTTTTGGCCATGATGAGGAGGAGAGCGGAAGCGGCGCATGGCGAGCGTCGGGGAAGCTTGTTGTGTCTTGTCTTATTGGGCCTCAGGTTTGTACGCCCAGGAACTCCCACCAGGGGGGAGGGGAAGGGGGCGTGTGTGTGTGTGTGTGTTGATTTGAAAACCCACTTTCCTTCTTGTGACAACTTGCATCTCAAAGTTCCTGGAAGCGTTGAAAGTAACAAAGTACATTTTCAGGTATGTGTACTTTGATTACGTGACCACGATGACAGCAGATTCGGGAGACGGCAATTTTCGAGTTCACAACAAGCAGCGGTTTGGCGGATTGTGACCAATTCTTGTGGCCAAAAAAAGAGGCTTCAAGCAATTGATTTCCGCTCCCATTTGAAGTTTACTGTAAAACTCGACATAAAACAAAGATAATTACACCTTGTGTTTTGGAAACAACCACATAGCTTTGCCCGAGGAAAGTCTGTTAGTTTAATGCTCGCACATGATGCAAAACCCCTCAGACAGACAACCACTTAGCATCGATGAACGGGGATTTGAAAAAGTCTTGTTAATCGAGTTGAGTAATCCTCACAGGCATATATTCTTTATCCTCTGTTTAAAAGAAAAAGTCTTCTAACTATCTACAGTGAGTCGGTCATGAAACTCGTGTCTTTTTATTATACTGCCCCCGGTGGCCAAGGAGGGCACAAGCGCTGGAACGCTTATCAATGTTTCCATTAGATCCAGTGGGAAAATAGGGATTAGCCGGATGTGCGCGGCTAAACGTCGGTCCGCTGCCTTGTCAGCCGCAGCCTCGAACCCTTTCTCTCTGTGCTCTGCGCTTTTCCACATGAGTCATTTGCTCGTATTTGGTTGAAATTCTAACAGCGCGTGATTCGACGACCAGCTGTTCATGTTCACTGCAGAAATCCAGAGCGAGGAAACGTGCCGGGTGCCGTGACAAAGCGCCGAGTCGGATGCCACTTGTCACTGTCGCGCTGACTTTGTTTAGCCAAGTCGCCGTGGTCTGGATTCTGTCCGCATCCTGCGTGAAGAAGCGCTGGATGAAATGATGGATCTGGAGTGGTGGCGGGGGGGAGGGGCATGGCAATGCTCAGCGATTCCTCGCCGCCCGTTTGTCGCTTCCAAAAGCGGCCGATTCTGTGAATGAAAGTCATCCCGGGTGGACGTGAATGAGTCCAGTCAGCGACGGCGGCCCAGGTGCAAGTGGCCTCAGACAGGCGCTATTGTGCTGTGGGCCGGCGTTAGGAATCCCCTTCCATTCACCATTGTGCTGCCTGGACGCGGGGTCGCGCGCGCACATGCAGGTTGGAAATAAGTGCCAATGCGCTGCTGTCGGGGTGCGGAGGTCAGAATCAACCCCCGCCCACTCTCCCATGGGCATGTTGTGCGCTCGAATGAATGAGCGAAACGCTGAGGAACAAAATAGTCAGAAAGCTTGTCATGTGACTTTGCATTGCGTTGCACTTCCACTCGCATCACAGCACCCAGGTGGAGTGTGTTGAACATCAGCTTCCTGGGTTGGGGTTAGAAATCAGGGTTTGGCTTTAAAGCCTTTTCCGAAAATCTTGTTGTCATTTCACATCAAATTCTGTTGCTCTGAAAGTTTTACAAGCGACTTATAAAGTTTTCTGTCTCTTACTTCCAGCTCAGGTTCCTGACAGCGATGAGCAGTTTGTTCCGGATTTCCACTCGGAGAACTGTGAGTACTGCACGTGGACTTTCTTTGTCCTTCCGGAGCTCATTTATCCAGTGGATTGTTCTCGGGTCTGATATTGTTTATCTCGTGTGATCTGGTGTCACTCAACTTGCTCGTGTAGTTTCTGGCCCGCTGTTGGGACGGCGAGGTCAAACGTGGGGCGGCGGGGGCTCTGGAACTTAAACGGATGACAAAAAATTATGTTGTCTTAAGAGTGTGGATGTTCACCTGTCACGAGGGGGGGCTCTGGAAAGTATCGCGCGCGGCGAGCAGCGGTTCACTGCGGCCGACAAAAGCCAGGACGCCGCCGCCCGCCATTTGCATGCTCTTGAAAAGCCGAGAGGGTCCGGCCCAGGAAACCGGTAAAAAAACGGATTCAGGTCTAAAGATGAGCCTTTGTGCTGAGGGAGGAGGGGGGGGGGAGACGTCAAAAGGGAAAGCAAACTATTTAAATGTACTTCCCTTTTATTAACAATGGCGCTTCGGGATCCAGGCTGGGGTGGTGCGCCCGCATCCAACAATCCATTCATGTGGACGCTACGCTGCGTCCATATGAAGCGTTGGGCAGCTTTTGGAGCACAGGTGGGCGACTGGAGTCACATGACTTGAGTCCGACTTAAGTTGACCAGTTTAAGACTACCCTCGGCTTGAACTAATGAAGGACTTGACGTAGACTTCCTACCACCTTTGGCTTTGTGGGAACTTGAAAGAAGTGACAGGCAGCGCCGGGGGAGGTGTCACAGGGGGACATCCGTCTTTTGTGTGTAAACACGGCGCCGTTTCAACCCGCTTGTGTCACGATCCCCGCGTGACACATTCCCGCCCGCAACTTTGTCGCCGTCCATTAGACCACAAAGCGCCGGCGGAAGCGCAGATGAACCCGAGGGCACGCGGGGGTCATGTCTACTTAAGCGCCTCCGGCCCGGCCAGCCAATCGTCCGTCGGCCCGATGCTCACCGCTGACCCCGCCGTCATTTGCGGGGTCACGTTGGGGCTCCGCTTTGGCAGCCACTTCATTGAAAGGCGCAGGGACGCTTTGTGTTGACAGACGGCGTCCCTGCTGCTCACAGCCACTCCGGCTCTTCGCCTAATGTCGCATGGGTCTCGTGGTTTTGTCAACTTGCGGCTTGACAGGTCGGCAGTGAAAGAATCTGCTTTGGCCCACCACTGACCCACTCTTTCCGTCAACTTTATTGAGCCGAGGCGCCTATTTTCTATGAGAAGAATCTCAACGGCACACCGCCAAAAAAATAAATAAATAAAAATAATTAAAAGTTCCAAAAAGTATCTCCAATCCAGTGATTCCTCATTCAATGTGGAAGTTTGGTTACAGGCCCGCATTTCACCCTGACCAAGTCAATTTGGGAGTAAATTGAGATCATATATATATATATCTTGATAAGCTAATATTCATTTCATTCATCATAATTTTATCCTGCCAAATATTTGATTCGCCCTAAAAGAAAAAAAAAAATCATATCGGGCGGCCCGTAATTGTTTTCATTCAAGCTGTTCTGATCAAGTTGCCGCTGCCCGCTGTTTTTGGCTCCGTGTTGTTTCCGAGCTTCGTCAAAAGCCGCCGATTGGTGGTTTTCCCTCTGTGGGTCAACACAAAGGGACGACGGCTTTGGTTCTCTTGTCGCCTTATGATCTGAAACGCTAAGAAAAGGATCAGTCTTAAGCCGCTGCCAGGAGTGAAAAGTTCAACCAGTGTTGGAATTGAAAGACGTCTGTGCGGGTGACTCACCTGTTATTGAAACTTGCGCGTGTTTGCGTCGAAACGCATAAAGCCCGGCTCGCATCCCGCTTGGCTGGAGTCTAATTGATGCCTGCGGACAAATGCGACACCCCGAAGAGCCTGTTTACCGTGTCTGCTTCTTACCTGCCTGGGTGTGGCCACCAGCAGGGTTAAAGAAAAACAAAAAAAACACACACTTTAATAAGACGCAAGGGAATGTCACAGTGAGCAATTGCGCAAGACCAGCACATCTGTTGACGTTATCTGGTCTGCTGCCTCGCTCTCGTCTAGCGAACAAGCGTAGAACTGTCTGCGAGGTGCCGTAGTGGGGGTCGTGCCGTAACTTTGTGTTTTTGATGCTGATCAAAAGGATGTTGTCTTTTTTTTTTTTGGAGCAGAGATATTTTCATTTTGAAATTTTCACAATGCAAATTTTACCATGCATTGTAATTTATAGCCATGACATTTCAGATAAAAAAAAAAATCCAGCTGTTGCCGAAAAAACATGGCAGCTTAGTAATCAGTGCAAAAAAAAAAAAAAAAGAGAAACATTTATTGATTTAAAACAAATATTGATCAGTGTCCTGGACACTCCCACAACGCACGTGTATTCAATGGCCTCACATGTGTTTAAATATCACGAAGCCACCAAGTCCCCAAATTTGTGAAAACAATCCAACGACGCATATTTTCCTGCCGTGAAAGTCTCGTGTCGTCCCGAATCCCGAATATTGTTTCGTGTGGCGGCCACAAGCCACCCTTCACCGAGACGCCGAGAGCGCCTTGCTCTTTGTTTACACTCGACGCGAGCCATTCATAAATTTTCTTCCCCGCCTGCGTAAGAGGAAGTGTGCCTCTCGGCTGCAAGCTCCTTCGTTCTCCATTCATTGAAAGAAAAAAAAAAAAACACCCCACCACCCTTCCCGCCCTCATCCTTCTTTCCAAGTGGATACTCCAAAGCCCTCCCTCCCTCCCTTCCTGTGTGTGTGTTGAATTCTCTGCTCCTTCACACGCACGCATGCACGCACACAGAGTTTGAGTGTTCCAAGATGTGAACTAATCCAGTGATTTCGGAGCTGTATGGGACGATTGTTTGGTTTTGTGCCTTGCAGTAATTACGTAGGAAGTTGCGGCCATCGAGCGCCGCTGCGTTCCTTTTCAGGGAGAAGACGCGAAAGGGGTCGAGGGAGAGCAAGGCGCCGCCGGAGTGAATGGCGAGAGGAAGCACAGTGGAAGCGGCCGTTGAGCCGCACCAAATGTTCCGTTACGGAACCCGGCCAATTTTTTTGCGCCAATTCTATTTACCCCAAATGAGTTAACCGGGAGTGGAGACATTCATTTGCACTTTTAGTTTCATTTGGTTCAGGATCGACGTGATGAGAATGGAGTACTAATGAGATAGCAGCTCGCGGCGCCCCAAATCAGTTCAATGTGAAGATGTCCACTAATGCAAGCATTCACACATAAGGACAATGGCGGCCAGGTGCATGCGTGTCCATATTTGGCACCGGTTGCTAAGCTACCAAACAGGTAGTAGCCTGGCAGCTTAGGTAAATAAAAATTAAAAATGGCTTTTCCTTAAGGACGTGTGAAAAGAAATACACACAAAACCAATTTTCAAGTTATGGCTTGTGGACCAGACCACAGTTTTGCGCTTAAAAGGACGTCCTCGTCCCTGCAGCACGTCGATTGGCTGTGCGCCTCCGGAACATGCAGCTCCGTCGTCGGCAGTCTTTTTCTTTTTCCAAAATAGAGGTGCTATGCAACAGCGAAAACAGCCAGGTGCCTGCCAGAAACAAGCGCACAAGCCACCAGTGCGACGCCTCTTTGGCATGCTTGAGTCCTCTCAAGTCGGCGTGCACACACACGCACACGCGTGCACACACGCAGCAGCGGTTTTATGAATGGGCTGCTTGTGAAAAGCCAGCTGAGGCTGGCGAGCCTTCATTCACGGCACCTAAGAGACGCTTGTTTTTGTGCTCACTTTTTTTTTTTTCTTTACAGCATGACGACATCTCTTGATGTCATCTATTCACCTGAACTTTCGCTGCCGCGAATGCGACTTTTGGTTAACTTATTTGGGGAACCTATCATCCATTATTCTGATCTTGCTGTTGACATGAGGGGAGGAGCTTCGTTCGGTCGTTCCGTAGCCCTGTCTCATGGAAAAGTAGTGCATCGCCGGCATCTGGTGACATCGATAGAGTCGGTAACTAATTTGTTGTAGAGGAAGGCCTGACGTGCCGCTTCAATGCCGTTATGCAGTTCATGAAGTACTTGGAGAAGGGGGGCAGTCAAGTTGGGTCAGAAACATAGCTTCATGAATAGATGGAAGTCTCTGTGTGTGTGGGGGGGGGTGCTTACTCTTGGAACCATAATGAATAGGCTCACAATGATGAAGAGGAGACTTCCAATTGAAGTTGTCAAGTTCAGACGGGCCGATGTGTTCAAAAGCTGCCAAGAAAATCAGGAAAATTGTATCTCTGCTTTAGTTTCACTCTTCGTTTGTTTGCTGCACAGTAATACGAGCTATTTTTTTGGGGCCACTATTCCTGTTTAAATCCTGTCCAGTGTATACACACACACACGGAGTGCACGTGATTATGTTGACCTGCTGACACAAGCCAGTAGGCGTGCTGGAGCCGCCGGGCTTGGGGGCTTGTGTAGCAGAATTCTACGCATCGATCTGCGGCCGTCCCCTCCCCCCGGCGGAGTCACTGATGGATGAGTTGATAGAGATAAAGTGCCGATAAATCAGCTTGGAAAAAGAGAGTTAAGACACTTGTGGGTCACGATGTGTCATGAAGCATTTAGAGAGCTCCATCATGATATCGGGGAGGCGGGGGGGGGCGCTTGTTCAGCAGATCAGCAAGAATTGTGTGTTGCTAATTTCAAGACAATGGTCTCCTTGTATGCTAAATTGAAGATAATCCATTGGTCATTTGTCATTATTGTTATTATTGTTATTTGTGTGTGTGGGGGGGTGCATGATTGATTGACATTGCAAAGTCCACAATTGTTCATTTAGGTTATGCAAGTCGGAAGTCAAGTCCATTGCTCAATCATTGTATAGTCCGCCGTGAGCCACTTGGCACTCGGTAGCTGTACTTTTGTTAGCTAGCTAGCTTAGTTGCTCTATAAACACATTCACAATCGTCATCATTTGTTGATACTCCCAAACCAGTCTCCACGTTGTCCATCACTTGGCAGTCTTCTCAATGAAACGCTAAATTGACACAAAGCTACGTTCTCGTTTCAAGTTAGTATCGAGTTAGTTAGAAAGCATTTAAGCTAGCGCGGTGTACATGTCCACAAATGACACTTTTTGAGACCAGCTTTATTTTAACTGACTTGACTTTGACTGTTTCTATTTTCAAAGTGACAAAAATGGTGTTTGGCCCCAGAACAAATGAAACGTGTAAGTCAAGGTACCACTGCACATTGTGGTTGTATATTACATGGCGTACTGTTTCCCCCAAATAGCTAAGCCAACGTTTCCTCCCGAAAGCTCCTTGCGTGCACAATAATCCCATCAAGCAGCAGGAGCTCATTATATCATCTCAGTAACGTGTGGATGCATCGATTGCGCCATTAAACATTAAGCGGGGATGGCTATATTGGGGAGGGGGGTAAGGAACGAGGAGTCAATATGGTGTCAGATTAATTACATCTAGCCCTCGCCTATAGCGAGATGTCGCTCTCGCGGCGCACGTTCTGGGACAGCGATGTATTGTCCTGCAATGTGAGCGTCAGATTTACAGCGGCTCGATGGCCATTTTGTCAGAAGCGCAAACGTGGCACATTTGGAAGTGAAGTGGATGGGGGGGTGAACATGTCAGAACATTGACACATCACGTCAAGGCTCGACGGCGCGCGCAGGGTTTATCGCCCTCTTTAATATGGGACACATCATCCATAAGGGTCTTTTCCTTTCCTACGAAAACCAAAATTTACGTTATGATCTCCTGCAAGCATAAATACTTACACTTAATTTGAATTACAGATAATGTGCTTGTGTAAACAAAAAAAAAAAAAAGACTTAAAATACAGCAAGATCAGTGCTTGTTAGCTATTCCGTGGCGTTTTGCATTGTGTGTTAGCATTAAGCTAGCAGATATTTGTTAGGGAATATGTGATTTAGTTGAAGACACAAGACGTAATTCTTTTTGATTTAAACACTTAAAACTCAAGTGAAGAACAGATCCTTGAACCAAACAAAAATTGACTTCAGTCACTTTACGTAAATAGTCGCCACGAATTGCTGCCACGCCGACTGATCTGTGGGCGACACGCTCAGACAAGTCGGTTCTCACCGTGGCAGACGAGGAGTGCATTTTTTTTTTTTTTAAACGCAGAGGGAAGTGAAAGTGTGACATTTGCAGAAAACCACGGCAACGTATGACGGCTGTGGGTCACACGCGCATCCTGTTAGCCAACGATTTTGCCCTCAGTGATGGGGAAAAGATGGCACAATTCTTGACTATGCTGATATTGTCCTACGTGTCTCCTTTCTCGAAATGTATTCAGATCCCCCCCCAAAAAAAATTATCGTTGGTTTCCTTTTCGCAACTCACTGTTGTCATGCATGATAAAATAGACGTATCCACTTGTTTTGTAAGGAGGACAGACAGGATTATGTGTAGCAAGGTGTTAAGCCTAACAATACGTAGTTTCCTGTCAATGCCATTAAAAATTCATCCATCAGATAGGAGAGCACTAATGGACCCAAGGGGGGATTGGGGGGGGGTGGCCACTGTGCCGATCTGGCTGCCGCGTTCGTCCTCGCTGGCTTGCTGGCTGTGCGGCGACCCAAGAGGCGCGCACATGTCGCGCACATGTTAGCAGGCGCGCCGCGCTCCAGCGAAGGCCTGGATGGCCTTCTCTTGCATCACTTCCTCTCCCGCCTGGGTGTCTCTCTGTGATTTACAATGCCAGAAAGCAGAAATAGATTGATGACATTGTAATTGCTTTTGTGTGTGTGTGTGTGTGTGTGTGTTTTTTGTGGCATAACCCATAGAGATCCTGCAAAATTGGAGATGGTGCTGCCTTTGAAGTGGCATATTGCTGTAATGGCAAAAATAAAACCCAAACTAATAATAAACAGCAGATTTGTGAGTGTTTTTCTCTGTTGCAAAGTTAAATAGTTAAACAAAAGGACAACAAACAGTAAACCAGTCAAATGGTCCGCCTGTAATTCATATATTTATTGTTGTGAGCGTTAAGGAAGAAAGGCATTCTGGTGTCCATTACTTTTTTTTTTTTAAATTGACATCGGTTATCATAATATCATCCTTGTTGGAATTGTCATCGCCATCAAAAAAAAAAATCCATCTTGGTCTGGCCCGAGAAATGTTACGGACTGGCCAAACAACGTTAGCTTTACCTTTGGATGGTCCGTAGAGCCGAATGTGAGCAAACAATGCAAAGTGCAATAGACGGGCTAACGAATAGCATCGGTGTCTCTGTGTTGTAACTCTCAACACCGTGTTAGAGGGCTATGTTTTTTTTTCCTGTTGAGAGGTTGGAATGGATTCATAGAGGGCACGGCGAACCTTGCATCCCACAATGGACAGCGGTTTACTCTGCTTGGAAATTGGAATCAAACGAGATCTTTTCCCAAGCAGAGCGGATGAGCTGGTCTATCTGGGCTCGTGTTTACCGTTTTAGATTGTGTTGCTGTGCGGCTAATGTCGTTCTTGTCAAGCAATAGCTTCCTTTTTAACCTTTCAAGCCAGCGTGGTAGCATTGTCTTCAGTGGCCTCATTGATCGACGGCATTTGGCGAGCCGGTGGGGGTTAACCGACAAGAAGCAGATAACCCCCCAGGAAGGAGTTAAGGAAGAACTTGGCTCTTGTCTGCACATTTTCTTTTCTTAAATTTAATCTTTTTCACGTCACAAGGTTCCGGTGGTGTTTGACACACGGGCTGATGTCTGCTGAGTTCCTGCCAACGAGGCTGTCGTGAGCCGCAGGCTTCCAGAGACTCGAGACTTGGCAAAGTTTTGCATAAACATCCCGTTTAAGAGTGTCCAGATGCAGTTGTGTCCTCGTCTCGGGCTTCCCTTGCATGGCTGCAAGAACTTTGACTTCGGGAACTCGCTCAAGTCCCGGCCGAGACTCGTTGACCTGAAATGAACAGTCTTCCGGTGCCTGTCACGGCTCATTACGTCATCGTTGGCGTGGAGAAACGGTGACGATGTCCATCTCATTTGGCAGAGGTGTGCTGCACGCGCCGTGGGAGGAGTTCATGATGCATTCACTTGAGTGGTGCTAAGATTGAAAATGGCTGTTTTTTTTGAGCATAAAATTTGCTGGCATGATGGTTTTTCAGGCAATGACATCCTGGAGTCGCTGGCAGTAAAGCAGTCAAAATTGAAAGCGCCATGACAGCGCGTCTCTCCGGACTGCTTATTTTCGTGTGTTGCGCTCATCCGGGCTTGTGTGTTTTAGGGATCCCGCAGGAATCCCGCTCGACGCATATTCCCACTCGTGCGACTGAGCTGAGAGGCCCGTTGTGTGGCAACGTGCGCTGGACGGATCGGGTGGAGTTGATATGGGGCTGGGGGGGCATCCCGTGCCGACCCGGCCCATCCCGGCCCGGCCGTCTCTCGTGATTTGTTTGTGGTCCGTGCGTTGAATGGGAAGCCCCCCTCGCCCCTGCCC
>CAAKHF010011078.1:0-19749 GCA_901007745.1 Hippocampus kuda
AAAGTGTCGATTATCTCCTCTGTTCATCCTTTTCTTCTTGCCTTATCTGGCCTCTTCTCCTTTCACTTCACACAAACAGCGTATGTGTGTGTGTGTGTGTGTGTGTGTGTGTGTGTGTGTGTGTGTGTGTGTGTGTGTGTGTGTGTGGGTGTGTGTGTGTGTGTGTGTGATGTAACCACCTGAGAGAGGATGCTCACCTGACCCGCGACCACCAGGCTGCCAGGAAGATAATGTAACCCTCTCCGAGAGAAGATAACAGCCACCCTCCAACCCCCCACCGATAATTGTCCAGGCACACAAACACACCAGGCCGGGGGCACACAGCGAGACACTTGTGTTGCCATGGGAACTTTAACCTGAAGCAAACACACGCACACG
This sequence comes from Hippocampus kuda, assembly GCA_901007745.1. Classification (NCBI taxonomy): domain Eukaryota; kingdom Metazoa; phylum Chordata; class Actinopteri; order Syngnathiformes; family Syngnathidae; genus Hippocampus; species Hippocampus kuda. Next base: position 379 of record CAAKHF010011078.1, read on the forward strand.
CGAGCACACATGGGGTTAAATGAATGAGAAACTACCACTGTGTACTTTGACCAGGTGAGACAGTTAAAACATGGAGAAGTGATGTAAGAAGAAAATAGAAAATGGATCCATATAATCTTTTTGATTCCAGTTGAAATTGCAGGTCTATATGAGAGAGCTTTGTCACTGGGAGGTGACTGACATGACAGACAATTTTCAATAATTGCTGCTAATTATCTGAGTAAGCTGGGTTCACTTGAGCATACTCTTTTCAATCAGGGATGGGCAACTTAAATGATGATGAGGGTGGCCACAATTTTTCATCGGTGCTACTGGGGAGGGGGCACATTATACCACACACATCCTAATCAGATGTATAACAAAAATGTTATATTTAATACAGTATTGATAAAATACGTGCTCTTAATATATTTCAGTTTTCATAATACATTTCTGAAAGCATGTGGAAAAGATTCCTTTTCAACAACAAAGGCTTTGATGCAAACAACTAAATAACCACATACTGTGATATTTTTTTTCCCCAGGTCAAAGGGCTTCCGTGCATAAAAATTACCATTCAAGGACGGCACAAAACTGCTGAAGAGCAAAACCAACATTAAGAGCAAGAACTCAATTTTTGTGCATTTTTTTTCCCACTAAAATCAACTCGCTCAAAAATGTCAATATTACATGGCATTCCGATTTTGCAACAAAAACTGTTCCCTTTATTTTTTTGAGCAGTATATATTCGGCCAACTCACTTTGCAAACCCGGTCGGTGCAAGTGCTACCAAGCCATGTCTGCCATCTAGTGATGAATGGTGATACCTGAAGATAAAAATAATACATTGGAACACCACTTTTTGCCGGGTATCAGGACCAGGGCCGGCACACAGATATGGATTTTTGGGGGTATTTGACACCCTGCAAAAGTCTACAAAAAACACTGATAAACCTTCAACATACATTTTCAACGGAGGCTATGTTCCCCCAAACCCCCACAAAAACAAAACAAAACAAAAATCCACGAATGGTGCTAAGCTGCGAATATTTGGGGCCATTGTCTTAAAGGAAGCAAAGACCCCCACCACCCTCATCCCCATGTGTATAAGCAACTCAGTTTAAAACTATTTCGCCTCTGTCCAAACAATGAAGTCAGTTTCGCATGCGTCAGCGGACTGGCGATTTGTTTGCCACTTGCGCCTCCATCTGGTGAGACTTGTATCGGTGCGTCTCAGTAAATTAAAATAGTGTGCGGGGAAACAATTAATTTCAGTCGTTCAATTCGTCAAGTGACATTTGATTCTACTACTTCACAGTTTAGAGCTCCACACCCAGAGTGAAATGCTAAATGGTTTAAACATTTCATGTTGACATGGATCATACAGTAGTTGTCCGATATCGTGAACATTAAAGTGGGCGAGTTCTGCACAAAAATAGGAATTTTGAGAAAAAGACAGATTAGATTGTTTTCACGGCGCCGTGTTTCGAAATTTTTTTGCACCTGATATTTCTGACCGTGAAGCATGAAGATCACCGCGCTCCCAGTATTACATGTTTGATGCCACTTGGAGGGTTTCAGCAAACGTGGGTGGTGTGCGTGCGCGTGTTGTCAGGTCGATGTGACACAGTGGCACTGGTAAATGCGCTGTCATGCTAAAAGCTCCGCTTCTCTCTCTCGAGTCAAGCCAGTGACTTGAAAATGCTCTCACCTGTCTCCTCTTATGAATCGAATGCACTGAAGCAAAAAAAAAAGAAAGCTTCGAATCCCGAAAAGACACAAACATGGAGCTGAAAAGAATCGGAATGTAACAGTCGAAATGTGCAGAACTTTGAGGCTCATGATCAAGTTAAATTGAGATAATTATACGAGACATGAAAACAAACTAATTTCGTGTTTATGTGCTGCCTGGCTGCAGTTCTCGAGTAGTGCAACAGGGGGCAGCATATACCCATAAAACACTCGCGTGGGCTTTGCCAGCTCGATTGTCTGCTCTCAGCTTTTGAAAATTCACTTTAAAATCTACATGGGGAATTTTATCCAGCCGTCTTCTATACCGTTTATCCTCACTATTGTGCAAAATTACTTTTTCGAACAAATGCATTTTTTTCCGTTTCCGGTGTCCACCATGCATTCAAACAGCTATTGGTACGTCAACAACCAACTTGTAAATTACAGTATTTCCCCTCATATGATGCTTGGTTCATTATCTGTAGATTTGAGGAGACATCTGTGTATTTCAGGAATATTATACGTTAATATATATAAATTAGGCATTATTATATAGAAATTAGACCCGCGTGAACATAAGCAGTTTTGATGATGGTGGATGAATATAGTGTATGTGGATTGGAACATATATTTTAAAATTATTTGGTAAAAATAGTCTGAAGATATAGTTGATCTTCCTCATCGTGGACCAAGGAACTCTTTTCAATGTCCCATCTATATAATCAACTCTATATAATATACTCCTGACATTTACTTGTTACTTAAGCCTTATGACTTCGGTATACTGACCTTTTAAACGCAGTAAAGAAACAGTTATGCCAAGCTGTATTTTGTCCATATATTATATTTGACCCAGTTTCAGGAGATGTGTCGTTTGTTTTGGCAATGATGGTAAGCCGCTCCCTTGTTATCACCACTCAACAGTGTGTGAATTCCTTGTTCACATCAAATCAGGAAGTGAAAACACAATCATAAACCTTTGGACCGCGCCAGCAGCACTTTGTCAGCGAGGCAGTATTTCATTGTTACTAAACCACACAAGAGATCAATAATTTTATTTAGATGCGCCTTTCATGACACCCGAGGCCACCTGACAAAGTATGGGTTAAAAAGTACAACAGAAAAAGGGTACCCACCATGACTGGTGGAGCGGGAGTGAGTTTGACTTGAGAGAGGGTGCATCTTGAAGTGATGAACAGTGCCTCGGTTTTTTTGCGATTTAGCGTGAGCAAGTTTTTATTCATTCAGATCATAATGTTAGGATTTGTGGTAGAATTTGGAGGACCCAAGTGCAGGGAAGCAGGAAATCAAGACCGGTGAGCAGCAGGAATCTAAAAAAATAATTTATTTGACAAAAAACAAAACCTCAAACAAGGTCCTGGGATGAAACAAAACACCAAACTAAGCAAGTCTCACAAATAAAGAATGACAGTAAGAAAGAAACAAAACATTCATTGCCATGGGGAAAACGAGGAGATATAAATGCTTTAACATGTGACAGCAACAAATGATTGGATTGGATTGGATTAGATTGGATAAGCTTTATTGTCAAATGCACTGTATGTGTAACATACAGCACAGATGAAATTTCTTCCCTCTCAACATAAAAAAATGAGTGGACCAGCAAAGATGGAAAGAAACAAGGGAATTTATGGTGCATTCGAGGAAGGTGGGAAGTCAGAGTTTTATGACTTCCGATCAGGAAAAGTGCACTAGAAAACTCCTTTGAACTGGGAGATCCGAGTTAGCATTATACATTTTTATTACATTCTTTCAATTATTTGACCGAACTTCACATAACACAATGTGATTCATACTAACTGCGCAATGATACGTCAGTTTCTCCATGCATGAAGTTACTTGGTTAAATGAATGAAATTATGAAGGTTTGCTGAAGGTCAAAATGCATTGTGATGAACCAGAGCAACAAACAATTTATCTGAATCAGCCTTCTTTGTTGTTTACATTCGTCTCAAACACTTTGAGGCCGGAACCGGGGCGATCCAAACGGGATAAATCCGACTTCTCCCCTTCCTGGAATGCAACATGAATCCAAGCAAACTGATGAGACAACGAGGAACACCTGGACAAGACATAAGTAAGCTGAGGGAGCTGATTGGGAGACACAAGAGATCCGGCTGACGACAAAAGGTGGAAACTAAAACCTCATGAGCAAAACCTGAACAAAGGCACACAAGAGAAAAGTCAACAAAAGCACAGCTCATGGCACATAAAGTCATCCAGCCAAGTGGTGAGGGAAAAGGTAGGAGCGGGATTGGAGGAGACGTTGACCTGTGTGTCATTTGCATGGCAGTGAGTGAATCCCATGGTGGCGGAGGATTGAGCCCAGGGGGAGCACATTAATCGTGAAGAGAGTCTAATCACACTCAGTTCTCTGGAATTCCTGAAGCAAAACCTTCATTTCTGCATGACAACAACTAGGATTGATATCAACAGAATTTTCATCAAAGGGTCAAGAGCTCCGGAACCATTCACAATATTCTGTGTGAACCCCTGAGGTTTCAGTCCATACCCGTCAAGGATTTGGGCATCCTCAGACGAATTGCAAACAATTTGTCTTCCAGAGTCGATGCTCCTCAAGGTACAGTTGAAGGCCCCGTTGGACTTCCCTTCCCACTGGCTACGAATGGTGACCCAGCCGCCCTCCTCCACACTTTTAAAAGTGCTCTGCCTTCCAGGTGCCTCCGGTTGGCTTTGGGACGCGTGAGACCACAACACTTCTGCGTCCGGATAGACGTCGCTGAACGTGCAGACAGGGCCGTCCTTCGTCAAAACGCCTTTGACCGCCCCGCAACACTCTGTCGAGCACACCATCAGGTTGGAAACGATGTTTACACTTGGAAAAATCTTGAAACAATGCATTGATTCAAGAAGCTACTTTCTCTCAAAAGGATCCCAGCGTGGCAAATGGGTCAATATCACTATCAAGTGCTTTTGCAGAATAATGTAAATGTAGCAGAATAAAGAAACGGAGGCTTTATCAGAAGAAGCCAAACATTTTTTTTTTTTTTTACACGGTGCACTCTAAAAACATCCATCGAGCCGTCTATTCTGTTGCATCTAAAATACACCGCAAGGGGATAATTTTAACCCAATTAAGCCTTCAATCATCACGTCAATTTAATTTTTAAAAAAAAAGTAATTGTCCACCCTGTCAACAAGCTCACATATGTATTTTGCTCTTTGCGTGTATATTTATCTGCTTGCAGATATTTATCCAAGTATGGGAGCTTGGCCAATTTGGATTTCCAATCTCATAACATTTAATTACGATGGATATGGAAAAAAAGTGTTTTTTTTTTGTGGCGAAATGGGAGCGTCTCAAAGGCACCTTATATTGACTCAAATGTAGGATTTTTTTTTTTCTTGTGTGGCTTCTCCTTTAGTTGTGCACTTTTAACCCACTCTGTGAAATGTATATTGACACGAGTATATTTCAAAAGTATGTTTCTCAGGTTAATTGAAGACTCAAAATATCCCACAGGTGTGGGTGTGAAGGGTTGTTGTTTGGCTGGCGAGTGGCGTTTTTAGTATGACTTACAAAAAAGTCTCATGTCTTAAAATTGGCGACTTAAGTCTGACTCAAGCCTAATCATGTGACTGGAGTCACCCACCTTTGGATTTTAGTCGGTGAGTCTTATTTTATGCAAAGTTCTATTCAATGGGAAAGTCTTCTACCAAGGCAGTCAGGTGGCCATTCTGTGTCAGCTCAGTGATAATAATACGCTCTGTTTTTTGAATGCTTTAAATGGAGAGAGAATCTCGTGCTGGTGTTGCTGATGCTCTTGTGGACTGACCTTGCAGTTCTATCCAGCTGTATGCATGTGAAATTCCCCAGTTGGAACGCAGTTTGCACATGTAGCGGTTTGAAGCGCCGCTATCCTCCGGCAGCACTTTTTCAAAGATGAGCGACAGCTGGCCTTTTTGATACTCGCAGCGGAAGTCGCTTTTGGTATTTTTGCTGTGCTTCAATTCTCCCCCACTGTTCACTTGACATAAAGGCTTGTGGTTTTGGGACCACTCCATGTGTTTGACTGAGAGCCCATCCCTCTGTTTTGACACGTTGCAGCGTATTGCCACTGACTTGCCACACTCGGTTGTAACATTGCTGACGCTCACCAACCCTGCAAACAAATGCACAGACAAGACATTGACAATTCATAACTTTATCGTAACACTTGCTGCTGGCCTCTGACAAAAAGAGGGAAGCCTATTGTCAAATTGCCAGACACTGCTCTAGCAATTTTATATAAATATTTTGCCGCTGTAACCAGCAAAGCTTCGGTGCGTTTGGCGAGCCGCCACCTATCATCTGTCCTCAGAGTCCTACAGGCCAAAACGGCCCGATAGAACTCTTATTTAAACCATCCCTCAACTGCTGGTGTCCACACGAACAGGTTTGAAGGTCTCACCACAACCGACACCAACATTTTACGGCCACAGCTCCGGTCAACTGCATCAAACGTTCCTGGCAGACCCTCACAAGACGTTTAGGTCTGCCAGGTGAGACCGGCTTCTTTCCCCACCATCGGAGCCAACACACCACCAGGTGGTGATTGGCTGATAGCTCCTCCCCCCCCTTCACCCACGTGGTCAAGACATGCGGCCACAAGTCCGACGAGATGACAATAAAGTTGATCATCGAATTGAATCCTACAGTGTCAATCTTAGTCCCTATAACCGGCTTTAATTGCCTTTTGGGATCACCCAGCCCTCTTGCCATCGACTCTCTTGGCCCATCCCACAGGTGGTGATTCCATGGGAAGTAGAACTTTAATTTGATTAAAATCTGAAAAATTTTATTTTCAGATGATATTGCCCAGCGAGAGCGGCATGATTCGACTGACTCATTTGTCAGCTGCAGGCTAATGTGCAAAGTAAAAACACAGGCAGGAAAATAGCTTTTATCACCCATCGATTGTAGTACCATTATTGTAGCACTATATATATTTCAACAATAACAGCACATTTGTAGCCTGTCAAGGCAACGTACCTACCGGTCGTCAAATGCTCATCCCTATCACGCAGAACAACTCCTGTGAGTGAACTACTAGCTCGAGACAGCATCAAAATCAATTAGGACAAAGATAGATGCCTACCTTGTGTTGCAAGAGTCAATTCGGTTAGAAAGCAGACAAAGAGCAGGCTTGTGAATTTCATCCTTGGTCCGCACCGTGGAATGGAACGTGTATTAAAAAGATGGCAGAGGGACGGAGACCTTTTGCTTTCAGTTTCTTCATGCTGCGGCACACAGTTCCCGGAGTTCACCATGTTAATGATTCATGAATCTTGAAGAAACACAAACAGGGTTTCTCGCATGAGGTGTTCTGGACGATGAGTAAAGCTGTGGAGAAAACGGTGGATGTGTGTGAGAAAGTCAGCATTTTCAGATCCTTTTTGATGGGGCCGTAACAGTTGAAATCAAAAGGCACTTTGTGTGAAAGCCTTTGATACGTTGCAATAGTCCATTTCGGCCGGTTTACAATGAAGACTGCTGATTGTTAAATTCACAGGCAAGACTTGGTCAAGGGTTCCCTCTGCAGGAGTTTCAAACTCAATTTACTTCAGGAGCTTCGATGAGTGGGGCGAAACAGTATATCCGTGGCGATGACAAGTGCGTTTTGACAATATTGACATGTATTGATAATCTTGTGGGTGGCCCGGTGTCCAGTGGTTAGCACGTCAACCTCACAGTGCAGAGGTACCGGGTTCAATCCCGGCTTCAGCCTCCCTGTGTGGAGTTTGCATATTCTCCCGGGCCTGCGTGGATTTTCTCCAGGTACTCCGGTTTCCTCCCACATTCCAAAAACATGCATGGCAAGCTGATTGAACACTCTAAATTGTCCCTAGGTGTGAGAATCAGCGCGGATGGTTTTTCATCTGTGTGTGCCCTGCGATTGGCTGGCAACTGGTTCAGGGTGTCCCCCGCCTACTACCCCGAGACAGCTGGGATAGGTTCCAGCACTACCCGCGACCCTTGTTAGGATAAAGCGGATCGGAAAATGGATGGATGGAGAGACTGTTCAAAATAGCTCGTCCACTCAAATGTTCTAAGATGGCTCCAGTTTGACTCCGTTTTCTTTATTTCCTGTGTTCAAATTTAAGAGGTCCAATCTTAATCCAAACTTCTTTTTTTTTTTTCCAATACCATGTGTGCACTTCCACATTCCACACTAGTGTGCAAATACATTGTCACTTCCCACACCTTACTTGGCTTGCAGTGTTGCAGTTTAGTTTACAGGGCATGTCAACTTTTATCCTGGAAATGTAATTGCTTCGGGGACCAGATTACCCGTAATGCTGAGTATTATCTGTGGCTTTAGTGGGATTTACTGCAGGTCTGCTAAACTGCTGAAGTTTGAAAACGGTTAAATAAATGTTGACACTAATCCTACGGTCACAGTCCCACCTCTTAATGGTGAGGTCGGGTGAGACACGGTTGGTCCCGGTGAGGGATGACGCTGACTAATAATGTGAAGGCCCACTCCCTTTCTTCCCATGCTTATTGTTAGCAAGACGCTGGTGGAAAACCTTCGTGTCATCCAGGGATATTCATTTCAGACTTCCAGAACAACGAAAGAGGCTGTGACCTTGCGGTCTACAAAGATACGTCTGCAACCAGTTATAGAGTGTATTCAGTATGGGAATCACAAAGCTACATTCATAACCTTAATTCTAATATTTTTCTTGAAATTGAATTAATTTTGCCCCAACAGTCCATTCTCTACATTTCATAGTGTTTCTTTAACTTTAGCTCAAGGCCACTCTGGTCACCGGCATACCCCTGCAGTTCCAGTCTGTCCTGTTGGCTTGGTCTTGTGCGGTTATTCAGACTAATTTGGAATATACCACCTTTAAAAGAATTAAAAAATGCTTCACCCTCATTTGCCGACAATACTAACAAGCAGAGGGAAATGGACCATAAGCAGCCGAAATGAATCACAAGCAACGCAGAATTAGCAACATTTTTGCTTAACGGGTACGTTCATCACATCTTTTTGATTTTGTATTGAGTTTACATTCCAAAAAACAAAACTTCAACCTGCTAACATTTAGTACGACTCTTATTAGGCATAAGTCATCCTACCAATTTAGCATCCGTGGCTAACATTGGCTTGTTTACAATGCCAATGCTAGCTTAGCATTGCTACCCCTGCACAATCGGGTATCATATTGGTATCATGGAGCAGACCCAGATGATTTGCGGCTGTCCTAAACACAACAGGCTCCACCCATCCCCAAAAACGCCATAGCTAATGTAGGATGAGCTGGAATTGGAGGGAAGTCAATCACAGATTTAGGCCAAACAGAAATAGTATATGTGGTTTATTTTAGGATCACACTAAGACCTGACGACTTGGCCCCAGGCCTTGCTAAGTCTTCTTTTTAATTTGGAGAGAATTAAAAAAAAAAATGCTACAGCGGCTGTCCTCGAGATCCATCACAAATATTTTGATGCTCGATTCTAATGCACCGTTAGAAATATATTAATCCAACAATGTTGCTGCATTTGGAGTTGGCAGTAGTTGTATATATGTTGTTTTTATCATTTACTCTCAATAGATTTTGATTAATAAATACAATTCAAAAGGGAGAATAGAATAAACCCAGTTTAAAAATGTTCACTTTATGGAAAAGCACATGAGAAAATAATGTCAGATGGACTGTTCATGAATATTTTCCATACAATAGTTTCCATTTTCAATACTTGTCCAGACTTGGAAATTTATTAAATCGAATGCCATACTTTTCCATACTTGCGTATACCTTGAGTATTGGTAAATGTCATTCATCCGCTGCACTGCCTGCAAACGGAGACCCCCAAGGTTCCATACTTGGTCCTTTCCTCTTTTCTCTGTATCTGTTCCCCTTTGGGACCATTAGTAAGACTTCATTTGATAACGGCGCGTACACCCGCAGCGGCTCCTCTTGTTTTATGGTGAGAGGGAAGAAATTTCATCTGTGCTGTATGTTACACATACAGTACATTTGACAATAAAGTTTATCCAATGCAATCCAATTTCACTTTTATGCAGATGACACATGAATCTAACTGTCACCAAATGTCCCTACATTGTGTGGCGCCTTGTTAGAGTGTCTGAAGGACATTGACGCTGGGATGGCTCTGAACCTTTTTTTTAATTTCAGTGCACGTAAAACCAAAGTAATAATATTTGGACTCAGTGGTACCCCTGATGGCCCTCTTGACCTTGGTTCCCTACCTCCCTATATCAAAAACACCGATACTAATTTGCAGGAAAAACTGACGCTGATTTTAAAATGGATCATTTTGGAGATGAAATCCATCTCTTTTCAAATGACAATTTCATCGAAGGTCGAGCCTTTTGTTTAGTTTCATGATTTTGAAAGCTTTCATCTCCACCCGACTGGAGTCTTGTAATGTCCTATCTGGAGGCGGCAGCCAGGCTTCCCACCCTCCATAATTACTCCAGAACACCGCTGCTTGACTTTTATCTGGAGCACTTCTCACCTATAGTGGTGTATCTCCACTGGCTCTTAATGTTGCAGCCACCAAAATCTGGAATGAGCTGCCCCTCTCCCACCCTCTTTAGATTTAAACAAGAGACTTCAGAGGGGTGTTCCAAGTGGTCAATAGAGCTGGTAGAAACAAAGCTTCACTGTATCAGTAATTAGACCCTCGGCTTCCACGTTAACATGGAGGGCATTGTGCTTCTCCATCTGCGGTTTTGTCGCACATCAATCGCACCATTTATCCGCAGCATGTGCTGGGGCTTTTCGAAGAATGTAACAACATAATTGTGATCAGAGAGCAGCTGTGTGTCACAGCTGGCAGCGACTTTGAGGATCAGAATGAGATAGTCGCTTGATATGTGTGCAATGTCTTGGCAGAGGAAGTCGTCGTCACGGAGAGATCGGCTTAATTATGGTGGAAGTTCATGTCAAATGCAAATCAAAGGAATTCATGAAGGCAATTTCCAAGCCTCAAGTCAAGTTGAAATGACAGCGTTTCCTCCGTAGGTGGGGGTTTGGGTTCATACTAAATTCCGGAGGTTCAGGTACACTTCGTGGTGGCTTGGCTCCTGTTGACTACAACATAACTTGAGCTGCGTGCTGCCATTCTCCCGGCCATCAACTTTCTCTGCCACTTGTCATCATTCGAGTTCTCAATTGAACACGCGCCAATCTCAGCTGACTTTGTGCAACGTGTGCACCTTGGTGCAACCTGAACTGGTCACTCGTCAGTCGCAAGGCACATACAGACAAACAAGCATTTACCTAAACATTCACACCTATGGACAATTGGAATCTTCAATGAACCTAAAACAAAAACCCCTAAAGCATCAGGAGAAAATACAAACTTCACAAAGGACAGCTGAATTTTCAATCCTTGAGCCTCGCCCTCGGAGGCAGAGAGGAACTTTAAGGACTTAATTTCACCGATAGCAGTGGTGTCAAACTCATTTTTGTCGCGGGCTACATTTTAGTTACCGTTTTCCTTGGAGGGCCGTTATGAGGGAAACCACATAAAGAAGTTGAGAATAACCGTTTACAGTCTTCTCATATTGCTTAAGTTACTGTAATGAGAGGTTTGGTTACAAGAAAATGCTTACACTATCACTCTTATTTATTACAAATGAGAAGTTGAAATTTTGGTAGAGATTTGAGGAAGCATCATGAAAGTAGCCATCTTTGATTTTCTTTCGCGGGCCACATAAAATGATGTGGCGGGCCAGATATGGCCCCCCGGGCCTTGAGGTTAACACCTATGACCTATCGTGAATGATGGAGTCTAATGTCCATCCTCACTGTCTTTGTATTTTGTTGTTGCACTAGCTAGTTTTGTGTTTTTCTTGTTCACCATAGCCGCGTCTAGCCCATTTTTGGAAGTGCTGAAGCAACCCGCAAGTTAATGCAAGCATCCCCCAAATTTTATTCACTGTATGTCCTTTTTGTAAAGCTATGGGAGTGTTCAAAGTTGACAGTACTTGGTAGAAACAAACCAAAAAAGAAGCAGCACTCCCACTTTTGCCTCAAAAATATTTTGATCCATCCAAGCCACTCCCTCTTGTTGACTGAGCCACACTAGCGTGTCTTCCTGTCACACCTACCTTACTTAAACAAGGATATCTGGCCAATTTCTTCAATTCTACCGCTCCATATCAACATGTGATGATCATTATCGGGCCTAATTTCTGCTGCATTTAACCTTAAGTCACCTGTTAAGTTGTTAGGTAAGAGTTAACTTTTTTTTTTTCAAGCGAGGAAACATTACAGGTGGTCAGATAGTATCCCTGTCATTTTTTTAATCGCAAAGAGAGAGACGCATGTTTTTGCTATGCACATCGTAAAGCTAAGTTGCTACCATGTGCGTGTGTGTGTGCGTGTGCGCGCGCGTGTGTGTGTGTGTGTGTGTGTGTGTGTGATTGCATGCCTGAATGTTAAAATGTGAACGCCCCAACACTGCCTCCTCGACCAAATGCCCCTTTATCATCTGTACCCTTGCCCCAAAACTTACCTGCTCCACTAATCTTGTGATCTTTGAATCACCCGTTGTAAACTGCCTCCTCTCTTATTGCTCCATTACTCTACCTAAACCTTTATTTTTGGCTGGACCCCCAGATGAGATTCTTGGTTCTAAAAGCTACTTTATGATCGGATGATTAAAAGTGGTTCAAATGGCCTCCGTCCAGACATCTACTTCAAGCAAGTGCTCGTAGATTTTCATTGCCAGACCCTTAACAAGGGGATCATTTGTTTGATTGTAAAAGACGTTATTGTCCTAATTAGTAGGAGCAGAGGAGCATTCCGAGAAGCACATTTGTTGCGTTATTTTTATTAATCAGGCTTTCACAAATGATTGCATCTTCATCTGCCATGTGTTTGCAGTAAATCGGTTCTACTGCATAGCGCAGCAAAATGACAAAAACATCCTTTGTAACACTTTAAGATAATAGTCATTGGCTGCCGTACAAGTTCATACTCTTGACATGTGGATTCTGGTACTCTAAATAGGCTCTGGTGTTCAGCCCAGTAGCAGCAAAACACCTACAACACAATGGCAAGGAAGCACATTTCCTGTTCTCTGTATTGAGAAGTGATTGTGTTCTACAGGAAAGCACTTTCCTTCTAATAGTTCCCCTGTGTACACATTTTCATTTGTAAATGAACTCGGGGTAAAATCCATGTTCTGGACAATATTTACTTCTCGGTAGCTTCTCATCAATCACTGTATATTTAGGTCAAAACCCCTCAATGAGGGCGGGATTTACATCTCAAGTGCCTGTGCCAATTTAGTGTCGACATCAGAATCTTTGTATTTCCTCGTCAAGCGACATTTATCTAAAGTCAGTTGCCTCTGTCATAACTAAACCATTAAAAATAAAAACCGATAGCGTTGTCTGTTCGGGCTCACGCACAAGTTGAATGACTATACAACAGGGTGGCCTCCATGCGGCCCTAATGGTGCTAAGGACGTTTCACCAACTGTTGCACTGTGTATTCGGTTGGTCAGGTGAACTCATTAACATAAACACCATGTCAAAACACACATATTAAGCTCCATACACAAAGGTCTTATACATTATATTGCCAGAAAAAGTGTCAGATTTAAAGCCTTGCGGTGTAACGGACGGCATTCATCCCTCGTTTACCGCGGGGGTTGATTTCCGGAGATTTAAATCTTTTTTAATGCTTCAGGGATACAGTACCAAAATATACACATGACGCAGGTATTATTTTTGTCCACTTGGGGCTGCCATTCTCACGTTCTACACTGTAGTAACCGTGACATTGATTGCGTGTGTGACTTCAAAAGGCGGGTCTGATCTGTTGAGTGATGTGAAAGTGAGCGAATGAGAATGTGGTGTTGGCTAGCTGTTAACTTCAATTGAGGCCAACCATCAAGGCAATAATTCATGTGTCCCCCTTGGGTCCGGGTCTCAGACTATGAGAATAATTTTAAGGTTTTATGTGGATTGTATTTAATACCTGTTTCTATGCCGGTCCACTGAAATATGTTTTTCGATGAAAATGTTCTGTAGGTAGCACTTTAGTGCTACCTACAGAAATGTAGGGGTGGTAAGTAATTTTCTAAGAGCGTGTTTGAAAGCATTACCGTATATACCATTGGTGATATTTCTATGCATGACAACACTATGCAACCACTCTCTGCCATTATTGTTTGGCCTTGGCAGAGGTCTGACCCAGTTGCTCAACATTTATGCGGTTTCAGATCTCGTTTTCATTGTCTGAAAAATTGTTTGTGTGCAAACTAAACTACTTTCTTCTTCTTCTTTTCTAAATTCCACTGTGGTTTACCAGCCACTAACACCCACCGTATTCAATGTATTTTGTCTGGAACACTAAAATCGGAAGATTCCAAGCAACAGCCTTGCTGGACTGAAGGGAGGGCTTACCAACTGGGACAAGGCTAGTTGAGGAACAGTGGCGGTGTCGAATGTAAAACGACCCGAATGGAAAAGCAGCCGCATGCCAACATCAATAAAGGCAGCGCTGCAACAGATCCATCCAGCTATTGTTCACAGAGACGAATTCAGGAACCAAACGTGTGCGGCCCATTTCTGCAATAAGGAAGCGAACCTCACATCTCTCAACAAGCAGAATACTTGCCGCGTGTGTAATTTTTTTTTTTTTAAACTCTGCACTCATTTTAAAACATTCAAGCAAACGAGCAGAAAAAGGAACACTGTGATTTTCATTCCCTGCAGATTTTTTTTAAAAACAATTTCATATGACAACAGCTGTCAGCAGCAGTTGTCTGCCGCTGTCGAGAATGTCACTCGTCTTTGAACACGGCTCTATCGCTTTAGGTGCTCGCTTCTGCGAGCGAGGAGAATGAAAAGCGGCCGGTCAGGTCAGTCATTTGAAATCACTTAAACCGGCAGCAAGGCTGTCAGCGCTGTTGTCACACTTGATGTCACAGAGTAAAGTGTGTTGTCGCAGGCAAAGAGAGATGCAAGTGCAGACGGAAACAGATCACTTGGTGACGGGTTACTAATCTTTTGCACCTTTCCTCAAGGAAGTGGCAAAAAAACTAACAAACAAACAACAAAAAAAGATGCTTTTCCACCAGTAGCCAACCTTGTATACAAAGGAGTCTCCTCCTTGAGGTTCCATTCAATTCAATGGGAACAAATGATTTGAGATAAGAGTGTTTCAAATCAAACTTGTATCTTGATGCACCACCGCAACTATTTTCTGTAGCTTTTTACCTATTTTTATCACTTTGCACCATACACATTACAAACAAAATACAATTAAGGCTCGATCGCGAGGACCCCCCCCTCCCCCAATTGTCAACATTTGGTCATTTTCATATCTTGCCACAAATTCAAAGCAAGATGCTTTCCAAATGTTTTTGCAACTGTTGTTTTTCTGCTGATTTCCCAAATAGTCTGCGAATGACACACAATCATTTTGAAGTTTGTGACCACTTCTCGAATAGTTGATGGCTTGAAACTTATGCGCTTGTCGTGTGCATCAACAAGTTCAGACAATCGGAGAAAAATATAATTTGGAACACTCTATATTATTCACTTGTTCAAATGGTTATTTTTTTTCCCAAATTGTTGACCAATGTTAAATGTAGGACTGGCTTGCTGTTTTTGCCAATGCAATGTTAATAATGGCTCATCAAACATGCAGTTTTATTGATTTCCTGACAAGTGGTGGTTTTGCAAATGCAATGTTTTCACTCATTAAATAAATTCACGCTGTGTATTGATTTAAAGGTAAATATAAATGTAACTGCATCACATGCTTGGGACTCAAGCATGACGTCCGCTGCGCTAAAAGCTCGGGTCGCCAACTCACAGGCTAGCACACTCTTTGAAAGATTCAAGTAGCGAATTTTTGAGAACGTACACTTGCCCACCACAACCTAGTATCCGTTCACCCCACGAAAACCTCACTCTCAAACCGGGTTACGACACCACCTGAACCGATTCCTGTGCCGTTCAGCCGCACCTTGCTGCAGACCTGCGCCGCAGAAATCGAGACCGCTAACCACTGAGCTAAAACCCCAAGCTGCCAAATCTGTGCCCAACACCTTCTTTTAAAGCTTTCGAGGAGTGAGATTATTTACGAACTTACACTTAGCGCAAGCTGTCATCCATTACATAACGATAAATGGTGAAAATGGACTCCAGGAAGAATCGTAATCATGTCAATTAAAGCTAATGGATATCCATGTCATGGAAAAGAGAGACGTAGAGAACATCTCCACTATTCAAAGCTGCTCTTAAAGTTGTTTGTGCTTTAAAGAAGGGCTCCAGTGACACTTACCTCCGTCCTTGTCTGATGGCTGATGGTGTCGGACTGGCGGCCTGCCTATCTTCAACACTTTCTTCTACAGCGTGGCAACAGTGCTGACTCACTTCCGGTTAAGAACTCTATTGTCTCACAGATATCCTTCCCTTCCCGTCACAAATACCAACTATGCGGCCAAGTTGGAGCGTACTGTCTTTGCCGCCTTCCTACCTACCTTCCTTCTTCCTTCCTCCTGCCTTCAAATGTAATGACATCTTTGTAATTACTTTCTATGTTCACACACTGACCTGCAAGTACAGGAAATGATCCATATTACCGTACAGTGAAATCTCTCTTGAAACGCCCAAGTTTTCCCTCTTTTCTGTTCTCATCCGCGTTCTCGATTATTGCTTAATCAGGTGCTTGCGCTCATCAAGGTTTCTTTTTTATTCACTTAATTTTCAGCTAAGCACACAGAGCCAACATGCCATCTATCGGTCAACATGTAAACAGGGTCCATGCACGACGTATTCCTCTTTGTTCAGAACAAGCTGATAATTTTGTGTTCCGAAAACTCAACCTCTGAAATGTTTATAATTCTGCTGTTTTGTCGTTATTTTTAATGCTTTGGACTTTACTGCATTCTTTGAAAAGTGGTTATACTATCAGATATTTTTAGGTACTGTATTTTCTGCACGCTTCGGAATATAAAGCGCACCTTCAACGAATGGCCTAATTCAAAAGTGTTTTCATATATAGGGTGCACTGCATTATAAGGCGCATAGAATAGAATAATTGCTGCAGTTGCGCTGTGCATCCACTAGATGGAACTATGCTAAAAGGAATACAAGACAGCTTTAATGATATTAAGCCTTCACAAACGCTGCAGCTGTAACAAAACGCTATACAGAACATTTAAAATACTACATCCAAGAAATCAGAATAGTGATCTACCTGTAGCTCCCTCAGGATGCCATTTCATTAACCATAGTAACCTTGATATGAACTATATTATCCAATTGATCATTTGTCATTCTTATCAATTGGATAATGTAGTTCCTCGGTGATTGAAAAAGTTGTTCTACGTGTCTACATCGTGCTCCATGGCTTGTGTCTTGTGCTCAGTAGATTGAAAGGTTTGCAGTTCTAGATTGTCATATTCACTAAACCACTGAGTTACTTTGCTTTAGTTTCTGGAAATCCTCAACTCAACTCAACTGTATTTATAGAGTACTTTCAGACAGCCATCGCTGCATACAAAGTGCTGTACATGTATGTATGTACATACATACAAATCCTTCATGTGAACGAGGGACTTCTTTCAGTGTGTCATTGCTGTGTGTAGTTTACCTTAATGTGGATCATAAGTTTTCTCAGTCCAGCTATATCTTCCAGGAAAAGCCGTTGTTCTGTGGAGCCAAAATCCATCCCATCAGACTCACCTCAGGACATCACTGATTGAAATGAAAAATGATGTGAAACAAAATCCCAGCTGGCAAAGATATTTTTGTTGTTGTTGTTGTTGCCATTGTTGTTGTTTTGGGGAGTGTGGTTTCCAACGTGCTCTAGCTACATACAGTATACACACATCCAGCTCTCCCTCTTCCGTTATCTCTGAAAGGCCACTCTGCCCCATTAAGTAGGTTCTGCTGTGTGGGTTGAGACGTCTACATTAAAATGTTCATTTCCTCTCAGCGTGTTTCCATTAGGTTGCTCAAGCACTCCGGCATGCCGGCTCGGGCCCAATTTATTCTGCCACAATGTGCTGCTGCTGCTGTATGAGTGGCCATGTAATGAGTGCTTAATGGGCTTCTGTCGGTTACATGGTGTCGGGGTGTTTATGAGGAGAGTTACACTAATGTGCCACAAGAGCTTCAGTGGACAAAACTTGCAGTATTTCACCTGCTTTTAATCTCTTGAATCACAAAGTACTTGTCGTACTAAACATTTTTTTATCACCATACTGAGAGAGAAAGAAAGAAAATGCAAACGATGCAGTATACGCACCATATAAGAATACTGTCATTCATATATTCTTTATCCTCTGTGAAAAACAACCAATATTGATTCTGTACTGAGGAGCTGAGAGAGGGACTGAGCCTCCAGTCTTCTGCCCCCACGTGGCAAAAGAACACACCAGAAATAAAGGAGAGAATTGATTAAATGATGAATGGCATTTCCATTCATTTCAATGGGGACAGATTTTTCGAGATCAAAGCATTTTGCTCCTGATCATGAGCCTGATCAAGGAGCAAATAAAACTTGTATCTCAAGGCACCAACGTAGAGGAGGAAATCAACAGCTCCTCTGCTCTGCATCCAATAAGTGCACTCCATTTTATTTCTCATTTGCATTAAGTACTGTAGTAGTTCATCATTAATAATCATGTTAACAATTTTTTTTTAAACAAAGTAAAACTAACTATAATTAGGAGTGAACTTTTATTTTAACATTTTCATCTTTGTCAATTAACATGCAAGAGCTTTTGGGCTTCATTTCAATTAAACTGAATTCTCTATTGCTGTGCGCCCGTACAGAAGAAGGTCAGGAGTTTGAGAATTGCAATTTACTGTTTGACACAATCCATAGTGACCGCTTTTTTTTTTTTAATCTTGCATTTGAAAAATTCTCCATACATCATAACGAACAAACCTGCTTTACAAACAAATTAAAACTACTACATTTAAAAAGCAATCAAAACGAAAAAGACCAAACAAACCGAACTGTATTGAAATGGAATGAAAAATCAAATCTGGTATGACCTTGATGTAGACAAAGACCATAATACTCACAGGCATTTATTCTTTATCTTTGGCAAAAAAGATTTGGCATCTCTATTTATTTCACTGGGAAAGACGTTTGAGGTACAGAATGTGAAGGAAAAAATGTGAGCGTTTTTAATTTGCTGTGATTGCCCTTTAATTCCAACGCCAATGACAATGAAGAGCTCAGACAAAACATGCTTTCCGCCTACGCTGTGGCGCATGAATTATTAGCGCAACCTTGGACTTAATGAGGTTCATTCGGAGGTGAGGCTGCCAACAGCGTGAGTGACTTGGGTCATTCTCGCAACATGGCCGCCTCAGCACCATGCGTGTCGAGTGTTTTCGCCAGTTCGCCTCCTCCGATGAACTCCTCCTCCCAGCGGCCGACCGGAGGCTTGCTTGTTGGCAGCATGAAGGGATTTCTTAGCTTGCGCAGTAACTCTGTCATCAATCCTGTTTGCCATGCTTCAGTCCCCGGCTGCCCCCCACCTCCTCTTCCCCCCTTTCCATCCCTGTGCCATCCATCCACCAGTTTTTACTCTTCACATCCATCCATCTTTCTTTACGCTGCCTTGTTGGATTGATCGTGTTGAGCTTGGGGCGGGGGGGGGGGGGGGTGGGGGGG
>CAAKHF010011080.1:0-18265 GCA_901007745.1 Hippocampus kuda
CCAATACGGTATTTTTTTTTTCCCCGAGTCATTCGTAAGTGTGAATGGTGAGTAAAAGAGGGAACAGTACGCACCATGGTAAAATTTGGCACAGCTGAGATTCAGGGTTCTAGTCTCAGTTCCAGCCGTCCTGTATGGATTTTGCATGTCCTTTCAGTGCTTGCGTGGGTTTTCCGGCTTCCTTCCACTTGCAAAAACATGCACGTTAAGTTAGTTGATGACTACAAATTGCGTGTGAATATTTGTCTACATGTGCCAAGTGATTGGCTTGCGACCAGTCCAGGGTATACCCCGTCAAAAGTAAGCAAAGGGAAATAAGGGATAGGACCCATCTTACCCACAATCCTCCCACTGTAGGCAATGTAGACAATGGATGCATGGATGAATGTTTGTCAACATGTGCCCTGCAGTTCCGGGCCTCTTTACCAGTCCAGGTCATCACTCGGCACATTTGCAAACGGATATATTCTGCACAAAAGCGTGCATGCTTCAAGCGGTTTTGTTTTGTTTTGTTTTGTTTTGTTTTGTTTTGTTTTGTTTTTTGTTTTGTCACGCGCAGTTTACTGTAAAACTGACAAAAAAACAAAAGACATTAAAACATTGTACTGTATATAAAAATGCCTTTCTGCTCCACCAAAAGGTATCATTTCGGTTAACAAAAGTATGCTAGCTTAATGCTAATAAAATGCCATACACCGGTTAACGGGAATGACTATACTGTCCGGAAAATGTTACAGTAATTTTAAGCAATCAAGAATATAGATTCTTTAACACACATGGAGCAATACAACACACTCACAGGGAAATATTCTCTTCTCTATGGTAAACACAAATATTAAAATCACAAAATGTGGTCAGAAGTGCCGTGAAAGAGGAGGCAAACAAAGATGAAGGGGGCCCTGGAAGATAGATCCCACTGGCCTATATCAATGACAAAGCATTGATATGACAACTTGTCTCGTTGAACCCCTGCATAAGGCCTCTTATTAGTTGCTGCTGAATGGTGAGCCGCAAGAGACAACTCAGATTGGTGCGTATCAACGACACACCTGTAACCAGGCATCGAGATGACTCATTGGGATTTGGAGAGCTCCCTAATGGGGCCCTTATTACTTACATGAGAAAAGCAGGGGTACCAGTTTATTGCAAAGTTTACTGCACATTATTATTCTGATTGTTCTTACTTTTTATTATTATTATTATTGTAAACAGAACAGGCATATGCCATTAGTAGCCACGTTGCAAGAAGTTAGTTCTGTGCTACCAATGACAGTTTCTCTCAATTAGCAGAATAATGCATTTGTTGTCGCTAACATTGATACCAACATCAGTTCTGCTGACAGCTTGGTCTGTCCAAACTGCTACCGTATTTTCCGCACTAAAAGGCGCACTGGATTATGAGGCGCACCTTCAATGCCTTCAATGAATGGCCTATTTTGTAGGCTCCAGCACGGGTGCTGGAGCCTATCCCAGCCGTCTTCGGGCAGTAGGCGGAGGACACCCTGAACCGGTTGCCAGCCAATCGCAGAGCACACACAGATGAACAACCATTCACGCTCACACTCACACCGAGGGACAATGTAGAGTGTTTCATCAGCCGGCCATACATGTTTTTGGAATGTGGGAGGAAACCGGAGTACCCGGAGAAAACCCACGCAAGCATGGGGAAAACATGTAAACTCCACAAAAGAAGACCGGGGCTGATATGGACATGCTAACCAGTCGCCCACCTTGCTGGTGTAAACTAAACGTTCCTGTAAAAAAAAATTTTAACATGAACCATTGAAGTTGTTCTGGCTGTTCAATAATATTTCCATACAGAACTCAGCTGTTGAGTATTGGTAGAACACACCGTGCTTTATTTATTAGAACAAGATTTCTTTTTAATCCCTTAAATTGCTGTCTTGAAGTAACTTCGCATCTTGTGTTTGTTTTATCCAAATTTAATTGCCTTGCTCATGGGCATATCACTAATTATGTTTTCTGAGATATGAGAAAATTAAAACTCAAGCAAACAGAAATTTAAACGAAGCTATCATATGCCCTTCAGTAAGGATTATCTACCCTCGTGCAACCCTTTTTTCTCAAGAGTCCTGCCGTTGTCCTTGTCCTGCTGTGTCTTGGAGTGTTAAACCCATTTGGGCCAGATTACGGTAATAAAATCACAGTGAGGTTAGGGATTAAGGTTAACGCCTCTAAACATCATGATGGAAAGAGGAGAGATGTGTGCGTAGAGAGAGGGATTTAGGGGCGGGGGGCACAATGGGATCAGGAGGAGTAACATTAGCCATTCATGTGACCGCATAGATAAAAACATGACATCACCCATGTAATGTCAATTCGAGCCAGGGGCCTCACTGATAATGTTCATCGAGCGTTGTAACATTTTTAGAGTATTTGAATCAATTTAACTCCTTAATAGTGGGAATAAATCAAACATCTAACTCTTAAAACTAATCTTAAAAGGACACATAATCCAGAAGAACAGCAAAGTGACCACTGCCGCATGCCCACTGTCGTGAGTTTGTCATTTTGTAGCACTGTTCAAATGTGTTATGACGATGGTTTATCCCAAACAGAATATTGTGCCTGGAAGTGTCTTTGTTATGTTTACCCACGCACGTCACACAGAGCAAAGCAGAGTTTCTTGGCCATTAGCTGGCCGGCTGGGTCGTTTAATTCCCCCGCTGCCTTGCTCCGTGCGTCACATGTGAGTCCACACAACAGAGATACTGCAGCCCAAACAACGCGTGACACTTCAGGGAAGATGCATTGCTTAGCATACACAAGCTGCCTAGCACAATGCATTCTGTAGTGGTAGAAATGGGTCAAATTATTAGTACTACCTGCATCTAACTCAGGAGTGCCCATTACGTCGATCGCTATCGACCAGTAGCATGCGAACTGGTCCCAAGTCGATCACGAGGGGTGCAGAGGAGAAAAAACAACCAACCATTTGTGTGTCTCTGTGCATGTTAGTAATATATTTTTTGTATTAATGCACACTGCACCCTAATCATCCTATCAGTCTCACTTTCATAAAAAGTATTGAAAAAATAAAATAAAAAAGCAGGTCACCTTAAAGCTGCAATTGCAGCTTGTGGTCAGAGCTGTTGCGCAATATCTGTTATCGTTAGCCTTATTCTCATTCAGAGTTTGTTTCATGTACAATTCACCGTGGGCACTGGCAAAGAATGGCAATCTGGAGGGCTGAGAGAAGCATTTCAAAACGGTACGCGTGAGCTACGATTAACAGGCTGCAAAAGTGCGTCGCATGCCTCCACGTCCGGCTGTTGGTCTTCATGGCATACGTGTGTATGTGCGTGCGTGTGCGCGGCAACGGGTCGATCGTCGGAGGTTGGTTGATCGAAAAGTATATCTTCGGTCAAAAAGGTTAGGGCACCCCTGATCTAACTGATGAAATGATGGCGCTCAGTATATACAGTATATAGTGGGGTGAGGGCCGACTCGAGTCAGGGGCCCAAGTGCGACAATCGGGCCCATGTTAGCCACGCCCCAAAAATCCAGACAACTGAAAAGATGAATATCGCAGGAATGCTGTAGTGATTTGTTCTCAGTCTTTTCACCTTTTCAGCACTTCATCTTAAAACGTAGTTAATGTATTGTATTGAGAAACAAATAACGAAAATAACTTGACAGAATCTAACCAATCTGCATGCGCAGAAGCTGAAATTGCGAGTAAATAACTCCACAAGGGTCAAAATTATGCAGTAAAAACATAGACGTTAACTTCAAAAAAAAAACAATGATAAACATAGTAAACACCTAACATCTGTTCTATGGTCATCATCATTTGACATTTTGCACACGTCACCAAAAATGCAAGGAAAAATAAACAAATGAACTTTTGGTGTCCACTGAGTTGAAGTCTCACAAGATTTTTTTCCCAAGCTTTATTTTGACATTTGAGCTTTGGGAATATTTTCAAAAAAGGTTGGATTCCAACTTTCAACTGTGGATGTTTGACATTACAGTGTCAAAGTGAACAAATTCAGAAGCATGAACATAGGCATGGAATTAGCCGACAAAGTCAATTGAGGAAACCAAACAACAGGTAAAGACTAAATGAGTGCAGTGAAATTGAATTTCTCTTATTTAGATAACTTCAGGTAATGATTAATGTTAAACAAGAAAATAATAGGTCCAGATTTGCCTGTGTATTTTTTATGGGGTTGGAAGAGCAATCGAGTAACTTCAGAGTGCGTGTGCGTGTGTGTGTGTGCGCGCATAAAAAGGTGCCAAGGTTTCTTTCTCTCTCTCACACACACACACGGCCTGAACGTCTCTCACGAATACTACGTCCCCCCCGGCGTCAGCAATGCACCCTGAAAAAAATTTCTCTTTGGTTATTTATAGAACCTTTTTTGTCCCAGAGTTAAAATTAAAAAGGGGCAACGCAGGAGAGAGAACAGGGGCTATGAAGGAGGAAGGCTGGAAGACAGCCTCATTCTCATCCATCTCCTCTCCTCCTCTATTATTCATCAGCCTCTTTGCATCCCTCATTCAGCATGTTGATGGAGAATAAAATAGGTCAGAGCAGGATAGACTGGTGCTCCACCAGTGATTGATGTCTTCTCTGACACGTCGCGCACTTTGTCCTCACCACTTTCTCTGCACCGAATCCTTTGTCCTCTTCTCCTCCTTCTTCCATCTTTCCACTGCTCGCGCCTCTCTTCCACTTTAGCTTGATTCAGATCACTAAAATTCTTAGTTGCAATGAAGCGGAAAGACTGTAAGATCAAGTGCAGAAAAACAAACGAGTTGTGACATTGAAAATGTGGGAAAGTGGAAAGAAATATGGACTTGTCCAGCATTGGCAAGGGAGAGTTTACTTATTCAAGTGTAAAGATGCATTTGCTAAGCAAAGGGCCATCTTTCCTAACACACATGGGGATGGGATTTCCTTGCACGAGCCATCGCTAGTGACCCATTTTGAAATTGTCCATTACCCAATGAACTGAACTGACGCAAATGACAACCACAGAAAGATAAATCAATCCATCCATTTTCTATACCACTTACCCTGACCAGGTTTGCAAGGAGCTTGAGTCTATCCCAGCTGACTTCACCCAGCACTGATCGCCAGTCAATCACGGAACACATACGGACAGACAATATTCACACTCACAGTCGGACTTGTTGCTGCTTGTAGTATTTGTGTGCTGCTTTTTATTTCATGAAAGCCTGACTGTGGATGGTATGATAAACAATGCCTTCCCGCTGACAGAGCGGTTTAAAAGCAGGCCAATGAATATAAGCATGTATAGGTAAGTGCGAGTGCGGCCACACGCATGACATCATGCACGTAGCCGCTTCTCAGTGAGACGATGTGTCAACGTGGCCACCCAACTGAAAGATTTCTACCCGGAAAGTAAATACCTTTTTAGAAATGTTCCACTAATTCTTTCCCCAATGGAACATATTTATTGTGAGTGATTTTCTTTGAATACAGTATATAAAACATATCCTCTGAAATTGATCAACCAATTTTACTGCACTGCACGCATTTTAAATACGCTAATTCGCTCAGTATGAAATTATTGATATTAACAGTAATATATCATGAATATACGAGGCCTGATTCTGTCAGGGCCACCAAAACTTGCCTCATGGTGGCCCTGCCCCTGTCACTGGACATATTTTCACACGCACAAGTCGCCCCCTGCTGCCCATGATGAATAATACAATTTCAAATTCAATCATTTGAAAGAAAACAACATTTGATGGGTCAGGTGTCAACCCTGGACATACTTTAAAATGTGACTACTTTGGGATGGGTTTGGAAATAAACTGTTGATATCCTGCCAACGTTACATACAGTGTTCAATGAGTAACAGACTGAGCTTTGTCAATAACTCTACTTTTGGGGGGGGGGACATCTTTTATACAAAGTCTGATTCCCTGGACAGAGGTCAAAGATTTACACTCTTCAGTCAACCTAACATGGCGATTAGTAATTTGTACTCCACGTTCAATGACAGCTTGCATAAAACATAACATGCACATAATGTATTCTACAAAACGTGGTCAAAGTCACTCAAACGTCCTCCGCGTGGTCTTCATAGAAGACTTTAGCCATAGCTAAGGCGACCTTGGTAACTTTTTTGTCCTTGGCATCCACACCCATGTTGGTGCGTGCGAGTCCTATCCAGTACTGCTCGGTGCGGGCCTGATAATCTGTCAGCGTCTCCCCGTCCTTTGCTGCTGGGTGCTCATCTTCATCTGCACAAAGGCACATTCATCTTGTTCTTATTTTCTTGAATATTGCACTGAAGTCAGCTTGTAACCCAAGTGGGAAAAGCCTGTCAGATGTCTGCCGATAGCCTCGCTCTGCTCAGAGAACACGGGTTGAATAAAATCCATCAACACAAAGCGTAATTCTCGGAAAAAAAAAATCTGCGTTCTGTCCACTTCATCCTACTGTTGTTGCACGCTGTGCTGAAAGGCAATTCAGTGTTTCGCTGTGATGAATGATTTGGATCACATGAATTGACATTCTCCGCGACCCTAGTGAGGATCAAGTGGTTCGGAAGATGAATGAATTGACATTCTTACACTGATGCTAATTATGATTAGAACAGTGATTCATTCACAAGCTTTCAAGTTTTCTAAATCTTTTGGGAAGAGCATGTTAAATCAACTCGCACTATCCATTTTTAGATACTCGTTAGGCCCAAGGTTATAATAGATTCCCCTGCTACAACCTCCATTCTTCACCATGGTGTCAACTTTTATTTAACATGGTGGTGATCCAAAATTAATATTTTTAAAAAAAGATGATGATAAATTACAATACAATACCAACACGTAAAAAAGATTGCTACCTTCTGACGAAAAAACACGCAATATAAGATTCACCAATGGCATATTAACAGATGTGGACATTGTGAAGGCTTCGATTTTATTTTTAATACGTTGTGACTATCTGCTTTTGACTCCTAACTGCCAAGGCCGCCACAACAACCAATGAAAGAATCTTTTGTATCTCATGTTAATAAGTACAACACATTTCCATTGGTTGTCAGGGTCTCGTCAATTCTGTACAGTACTGTGGTCCCACCGGCATTATCACAGAGTCACAAGACCACTCTTCGCTAATTTGTAGGCCTGGACAATTAAAGAAATAATAACGGTCATGATTATTTTGATTGAGATTGAAATCACAATTAATAAAGAGAACCCAGGGAAAACCCACGCAGACACGGGGGAGAACATTGGGAGGCCGAAGGCGGAATTGAACCCAGTACCTCTAAACTGTGAGATCGACGCGCTAACCACTGGCCCACCGGGCCGCCTCGCATAAGCAT
This sequence comes from Hippocampus kuda, assembly GCA_901007745.1. Taxonomy (NCBI): domain Eukaryota; kingdom Metazoa; phylum Chordata; class Actinopteri; order Syngnathiformes; family Syngnathidae; genus Hippocampus; species Hippocampus kuda. The sequence continues at coordinate 7,329 of CAAKHF010011080.1, forward strand.
GTCAATGGGATATTACATTGAGTTTAGCATTAGCGCGAGCAATGTTTAAAAAAAAAAAAAAAAGCATGTTTTGTATTTAAATATACAATGGATGTCTTAGTTTTTGCTACGTTTTACAGTAAACTCCCAAGTGGGTGTCATTTAACACCTTAAAGCACGCTCAGGGACGGCAGAATTACAGAATTGTTACGCAAGTAACATGGGGCATTCAAGTTACTTTCACAATGCTGGATTGGACACTTGCAAACCATTCTGCACATGAATTGTTTTTCTATGATTATATCGTTTTCAAGATGTAGAAAAGCAAAAATCAAGATCACAATTACATTTTGATTACCGGTAATTGTCCAGTCTAGCCCTCACGACCCTGATTAAGCCAATCAAGCGCCAACACCAGAGGATAATGTGTAAAATGATTGGGGCCAAGAACACACAAACAGATACACGTGCGTGTGTGTGCGTGTGTGTGTGTGTGTTCATTCTTTTTGACTTTTAATATTTTGTACGTTAAGTATGTTATTTGCTGTGATCTTATTTATTGTGTTTTCTTTTTTTGTGTTTTCCTACTTTGACTGATTTACGACAACTGCTTTTATTTAATATTGATTTAAACTGCGAAGGACTTTGTGACTCTGGCTCTGTTCATATTTTGGTCTGTTTTTTGGTGGCTCATGTTATTTCAGTGAGGACGAACAATGAGACACCAACAGTTAGAACAAAATAGATGGAGAGGAATCCCTTACCTTCCTCATCAGACTCCTCTTCCTCTTCTTCCCCTCCCTCTGCTCCTCCTGCAGCCTCCTCTTCTTCATCGTCGTCCTCTGACTCAGACTCTTCCAGCCATTCTTGGGTCTCTAAAGAAAGTGGATCATAAAATCCAGTGAAAACTCACTCAAATTACCGATTTTAAATTGTGGAACGTCCAAGGTGGTCCGGATAAAAAGTGGCTGACTCACTTGGATCCATCTCAACCAAGACCTCCCATTGGTCCATCTTGTGGAGGTCCAGACAGTAGAAGTCGTTCAAGGTGAACTGGCGGCTGCCCACCTCAAACATCCCGCCGTAAAGAAAAAGCTTGCCCTGACGCACCGTTGCCATGGCGCTGGACCGTGGACAGGGCTCCACAAGGGCTGAATCTGAATCAAAATGGAGGAGGCGACATCAAAACAATCAAACGCTGTTGGACACTTTGCAATGAATAGAACAAAACATACACACAAAAACTGTCATGTGACAGTTTTTTTTTTTTTTTGTGTGTGTTTTCTGAATAGAGGCCTCGGAGTATTGTCGTACGCTGCGTACAAACAGCATTGTGTTGCCGCTCCATGTGTGTCAAAGTAGCAGTTGTTTGAAGGTTTATCATTACACTGTGGACCCCTGCATGCTCGCAGTTCGGCACCCACAGAATCACAAAAAAAAAAATCTAGAAACGTTTACCGGTTTCTCTGATGGCAAACGATGATTCATCGAAAATCAATTTAAACTGCTTAAAATATGCATCAGTGGAAAAAAAAAAACCAAAAAAACGAATCGATCTTGAAATTTTGAAAGAACTTGGATTTCTATCAAAACACTCAAAAATGTAGTTAAACGGTTAAAATTATTACCGCATTTTCAGTTTTTTTTGGTAATATTACAAAACATGACTGTTTGTATAAAGGACAAACTGCAGATGTTAAAATGAAACCATCTTTTGGTGAGTCATTCATTTTGTGTGTTGTTTAAAAAAAAAATGGACTCGAAATTGGGAACTGAAAATTGAAAATCAAATGAGGACTTGAATCGTTATATCCTTCATCTCTGATTAAAAATTATCGTGAAAATGTGTGGACAAGTGTTCTCAAACCTTACACACTTGCACTGAAAAAACTGTAACAACGCAATTGCAACGATTCTCCTGATTTGATGATCTATAATTCTATATGCGTCTCACGTACCAGATGAACATCAAATCTACAGCCTATGCTTTGGCTATAATTTTCATTGACAGCAGATGTTTTTTAATGCACTTATTTTTGTTACGTGGCAGACGCGGGTGCATGATGGGCATATTCCGATGACGTCAGACTCAAAATGATGGGGCCTTACCTTGTCCATCTTGTATTAAATGCAATTTGATACCAACAGGATTCTTGCTTATCCTCAAAAGTTTTTCCCTAGCAGACTATTGACAAGGGTAAACTGATCCGACCCCGTGTCTGGGAAGAAATCGATACTGTTCTTGCTTCACCGATGGCAAATACCTCGAAAGAAAATGGCTTGTGAGAAGCCAAGAAAACAAATCCGCAATAGTCTCGGTGGTTCACAGGGACACAAGACTGCAATGCCGTGTATTGGATCATACCATCAGCGTCTTCCTCCTCCTCCTCCTCTTCATCCTCATCAATTGCCTCCTCCGCCTCCTGAGCTCCAGGGATTACTTCCTTGATGGTCATCACGGTGCCGTCTTCTGTAACAATCTCTTTGATGACCTCAGTGGGCCCTGTGGGAGCGTCTTCTCCTTGCTCCTTATCTGCTGCTTCCCCCCCGGCTTCATCCTTCTTCCCTCGCCGACGTTTCTTCTTGTCCATCTTGTTACCCTGAAAAGACAGACCAACAAATATAAATTGTGTCCCCTAGCTTAACCACAGTTCAGAGATAATCTAAAAGTGATCGTTACATGCTGTTTGTATGTTGGTGCAAGATTGACGTAACATGCTAATGATATGATGTTAACTCATCCATTGCCAGCCGTTTTTCGTGCCAGCCATTTTTGACCATTTTGACAAATTTTTTAAGGTTATTTTGGCACTAACTGTTGACTGCAAATGACATGATCGTTGTTCAGGGCTCAGGAAAGCTAATTACGGTTCACCTGTTTTCTGAAGCAGAGCCATGAAAAGTCGTTACCTGAGCCCCGGGCAACTGCGAGGTCATTTGCAGCTTTCAGTTCATTCGAATTTTCTATCATGCGCTATCATCCATGTCGGCCATGTTTCACCCTCCAACAACTCTACTTCAAATTTGCGCTGTCTAAAAAAAATAAAGTTTATTCAAGACCATTTGTTGCAGCTGAATTGGCCTTAATTTATTTACATGCACATTTTGTTCCTTATTGTTTCAGTACATGTGATGTTGTTGGACACATTCTTATTTTATATTTTGAGGAATTATTTGGTTTCTTTTTACTCTTGCTTGAGTCACATCGCTGGCGTCGGGCTGAAACCTCCTTTCTGACAATTTGGAAAATGTTATGGTTTTTTTTTTTTTTTCACAAAACCAAATGATTGGTCAGTCCAACTATGAGTGTTTTTTACAAATGATTGACCAGTCTTAAGTGCTGCAAATGGCTTTATTCCTTTGACGATGCAATATTCACGGTTGAACAAATGTGACGTCTTTGGGGCCTACTGAAAAGTAATGATTTTGAAGTTATGAGGATTTTGCCTAACGACAGCCATATTATTCCTCAGTAACAGTCCTCTTACTTGAGTCCAATATAATACTCTACCCACCCTCTTATCATGTGTTTTTGTTGAACATTTTGTTGTTTGACATAAAAATGCTAAACTATCGTGTTTTCTATGTGTCAGTTAGGAGTGACAAATAAACATCTTGAAGCAAGCAAACTTTGGCAATTATTTGGAGAACTGTGCAAACAAGACAGTGTCAACAGGGATGAAGGAATACTTTGAAAAGTGCTTTCAGTAAATGTGTAAAAGTTTAAATGTGTTTCAAGCATGTGGGTGGGTCTGGAACGCATGCCTCGCAATAAACGGGGCTTCACTAATTTGCAATTACTGCATTGGTAGTTTTGCACTATGAATTTAAGCGGTCTGGTGACAGCAGCTCACCCTGAGTTGAGCGGGATACCAGCGGTTCTTCACTGCGTCGTACAAGTAGAGGTCATTGTAGAAGTCACCTTCCAGCGTTTCCTCCTCTTCCTCATCACAAACCCCACCGAACAACACGGCGCGCCCTGCCGGGCCCACCGCCATGGAGAAGCCGGAGCGGGGAGGCGGCTTGTTTCCAGAAGGGCTCAATCTGGACCACGTCCACTTTTCTGGAAAGCGCAGACAATTACATATTAACGTTACTAATAATAATAATAATAAGGTGTTTCATGATGAAAAAAAGATGGCTACGTTACTTTACATTGTGCTTATGTTGGTCGTACCTTGGCTATCTTTCCCCTCTTGCTTGAGAAGAAACATGTCAGAGTGGATCGTTCCCTTCTCAATGTCCTTTTTCAGTCTCTAGGTGAACATAACATCGATTAGGAAATTGCATTCATCGTTACAGCGATACACCTTAAGGCGAGTTCATTTGTTCTGTAACCTAGCTCTTAATTTACTCATTTAACAAGTGAATTCTCCTATTTGAAATGAATTTACAGCCCTTAATTCATTTGAAAACCCTCCGAAAATTATTTTGTCAAAAATACTGTAGCACGTTATAGCATTACTCATAACAAAAGACCAAGTAAAAAAAAATAAAAAAATTGGTGAAGTGTGTTTTTATTGGGTGAGACCAAGTATGAGACATCAAGAGCTCTTATGGGTTAGTCTTTATGTGCGCCAACAGCTGCATCACCCTCACTTTGTATTTGTGTGTCTGACTATTTGTCGTGATCAATAAATGGCTGGAAGTGTATACAGTGTATCAGCAACTATAGCTCTCCTTGCTCACATGCTAGGGCATGGCAGTAACCTAATTGCTCCATTACCCCCCCCCCAACCTATTGATTCGCAGCAAATTGTGGTCCACAAAAAAAAAAACAAAAAAAAAAACTTTGAATCATAATTACACTAACTTACCAGTTTAGAGTATCCTCCATAGATGATGACACCGGCGCCATCAAGTGTCGAGGTCATCTGACAGGCGGAGCGCGGCGAGGGGGCAATGCCTGACACAGAGAGGCGTGACCAAGAGAAAGTGTCCAGAGAAAACGAATAGATATCACTGTAGTAGATAAAATCTCTGGAAGGTGGAAAAAGAAAAAAGAAGGTTTGGAGAATATGTCGCAGAAACTGTGTCAAAAACCTATGAAAAATAAGGGATGATATGTTCAGTCGGGCTGAAGCAAGAATGACAGATTTTCATTTACATTACTGAAAGTGTTCTTTTAATGACTGAAAATTATTTCAGTGCTTAGAGGTGGGTAGTCAAGTTCGATCTACTAATTGTGGGCTCATCAGAGTTATAATTGCAGTCAGAGGGACGATTACAGAATAGGTACAGTGTTAAATGAGTACACCCCTTTGAAAAGTTGACTTTTTTTAGTGAACACCAGAAATTCCACTCACAAACTTTTAATCTCAAATTTAGGTCTGGTTTTTTTTTAACTTGTTTTTGCAACATGAAATAAATTTGCTAGAAAAAAAACATGTTGACAAATCTCTCTTGCAAACAATCAATCACATCTTTATGTTGTACTGCAGGTACAGTGCGGTACATAATTGGAACATAATTGGAATTGGAACTGTTGATTCGAACAGGTTTCATACTAAATCAGTTGAGTGAGCTAATTTATGTCAACTTTTTAATTTATTGGTGGGCATTCCATCAGTATTGACAAAAGGTTTGCCAGTCCAACACTGATGAAACTGATGGAACGTCCACGGCAAACATCAGCAGAGTGAGCGATCGCCCGACTGGTGAACATTTGTCTGGGTGATTCACATTTACGTAAAACCATCAGAACACCTCCTGGGCGCATGACGAGGTCGATGCATTGATCGACACACACAGACACATGTGGTAAAAGTTCCTCTTAGTCAATGGGATGCCAGGATAATGCTCGGTAATAGCCAATGGCAGAGCAAATATGAGTATGATGCGTTCAGGAAACTCGGAGCTGCGAGTAGTGGGCCAGACTGTATTTTTATCTTTCGTATCTTGAAATTTCTTTCGTAAGAAGAGGCAATATTTCGTAACTTGAAAATTTCGTATGAAGAGACGTTCGTAAGTAGAGGTGCCACTGTATTTGCAAAGTCCACTTTTTGTTGGGCCACTTGTTTGATTATAGAAGTTGCAGAATGAGCTGTGTAAATCCTATTTAGCAACAGAACGTTGATAATAGAAATTCAAAAAAAATTTACAAACATAACCTCGAGTTTCAATTGCCTGGCCTGGTTTATTTATATTGTGCCTACCTGGTGCTTTCATGGAAACCTCCAAACACCAGAAGTTGTCTTTTGCCGAGAGCCATCCGGTGGCCACTGCGACCTGATGGACCACCAGGTGCTCTAAACAAACACATGAGAGGTTAACATGTGCTACATAACAAGGTAAGTCCCATCATGTTTTCCAGCTACTCCCCTCAGGCAGGCGCTACAGATCCATGGGGACCAAATCCAGCAGACACTTAAACAGCTTCTTCCCTCTAGCCGTTAACTCCCTAAACAGTCACTGACGTAGTCACTCTTCTTGTACAACACATACTGCTACTGGTCACTCTAAAATGGCCAACTGTACAAACTGTCATAGTATTGTATTCTACCACTGATCACTTTAGCTCTGCTGATACTTTGCACATTGTCTCACAGTTGTCACTGGGTGGTACCACCGCACTACGGTTCACTTACATTACGAAATGTCCTTCTATACCTATTTGTCATGTCCTTGTTTATGATGATACGAATGCAGCGTGTTATACCGGAAACAAATTCCTTGTGTGTTCTACATACTTGGCCAATAAAGATGATTCTGATTCTGAAGTCCCAAATAGTGCCTTCATCAACTTCAACTATCTGTATGGTGGTCAGCCTTCTACTGATAAAATGAAGGTGGCTCTTACAAGCAATGAAATGCCCCATAACTTCATGTATGAATCAAAATTGATTAGGAATTGCCTTTAACTGAGCCTGTCATACTTGATATTCTCCCAGGTATGCGTAGCAAGGTGCAACACCCAAAGGTCCTTGTAGTGGTAGAATTGTTCCCCATTTGGAGAAGCAAACTCTCCTCCAAACACCCAAAGCTGGCCCCCACCTTGAGAGACTGCCACTGCCTGAGAGAGGGAATGTTAAAAAAAGGGGAGGAGGGGGAAGGAATATGTTAATCTTTACATATTGTTTTGCAGGATAATAACTGACCCCCAGGTCATGCAAATGCCTGCCTGACTGACAACTTTTTAAAGAATAATTTGACATTGTCATTGGCAATATAGCTGAATGAGGCTGCGTTTTAAGTTGACACAATGAACTTTTGCAATGGTGAGATACCCTAAGAATGGAATGTTCGCACAGGGGTCAAATTATTTTTTGTCGCGGCCCACATTGTAGTTACGGTTTCCCTTGGAGAGCCATTATGACTGAGAATTTTGTGAAACCATATAAATATTTAACCCAATCCACATATTACATAAACAGGGAACAAGAAATTGATGGATAACTGGTTTTGAAATCAGAAGTCAAGAATAATGGCTTGTTCAAGCATTGGTATTATGGATTACTTTTGACAATTTCAAATTTTAACTCAGATTTTAGCAAGCATCATTAAAGTTGACATACTTTATTTGCTTTTGCGGGCCACATAAAATGATGTGGCGGGCCAGCTCTGGCCCTGGGCCTTGACTTTGACACCTGTGCATAAGCACAATAAGTCTGTGTGTGTGTGACTGTGACGTACCTGGTGAGAGCATCGTGGGGGAGGAGGGTTGGGGATCTCTGACTTAACCCAACTGTTCTTTTTAATGTTGTAGAAAAACAGATCATTGTACACGTATGTCTTGGGGGAAAAAACAGAAAAGAATTGAGATGACAGTCTGAGACAAACAGAAAGCAAATAAAACATGAAAGATAATCATATTTCTAGTGTTACTCAGAAAAAGTGGTTCTGTTACCTTCTTCCCATTAAAGAATTCGCCACCAAACAGGATGAGCTCATCTTTCTCTGGGTGAGCAGAAAGTGATGCACTTAATCTGAAAATCATGAAGAGATGGTAAGAATTACATTAGGAGTTAAATCACTGGTATTGAAAATTGAGGCTTTCAAGTGAATAACAAAAATGGGTCACATTTTAAGAGTACATTTTGTGGTTTGCTGATGGAATGCAGTGTTGGAGAAACTATGCCACTTCTCCCTTTGAGTGGATGTGTGCGCTACTTATATTTGCTAGCAGTATAAAATTGACACCACACTCTCTCTCACCTTGCTGATGGAGGAGGACATGCAGTCTCTACTACCTGAGTCTTTTTGGCATCCAGGCTCTGAAATTCAGCGATCAGAGCCTCCAAATCTTCCTAGACATAAAACGGCAGATTTAGCCTTTCAATAATAATGGTGCACAGCAGTATATTAGTTGAGCGATTATTCATATTTAGGAATTGCACCACCAAATACACTACAGTAATGTTGGAATTGGTTTCATGCAGCATTTAATTCGATTTTAAGCACGACAAACGCCTACAGAACAAGTGTTGTGTTATTGTGGTCGTGTATGTAAATCAATTGTCACCTCTTCACGTTTGGATCTCTTGGAAACCTTTTTCTCCATTTTGGCAGCGGTCTTCTCTGCTCCCTTCACTTTCTTTTCGTTTTTGCCCTTTTTCCCCATAGCTGCTGGTGATTTTATTCAACGATAAGCGATTAGAACAGGAAATGTTCATCCATACTAACTTCCCACATGTTCAGAAAAATACACAGCGTTTCTTCCGGAAGTACTATTACCACACATACTCGCTAAGAGACGTGCCTGCGTGACGGCCACACTGGTGGGGGCAACGGTGTGATTAAACGTCTTGAATGTAAATGATACAAAGTCATAAATTGCTGATTTCTCATCCAACTTTTATGAATTTCTTTTTTTTTCAACGTCAAATTAATAACAACGTCGTTATATGCATCGTATGCACCACACTGTGTAGACATTGTCATTTAATTTTGTATAAATTACGTGCCGTCTATATAAATGGAATACCTTGACACATTGCCCCCACTATAACTTTGGGTCACCGTAGGCACGAAGTTGAAAGGATCATGCCGGAGCGACCTACTTTTCAATTGTATGGCTGTGACATGGACGTTTAAAGACTTTGCTTCCGGAAACTTTATGCAAGTACTGTAACCGTCTAAATTGGACAGCGCTCCCTAGCGTATCGGAAGAGTATGTTGGAATTTAACGGATTTGTCAGTGAGTGGGGACATTTTATTAATTATTCAGGTGTCTCTTCTCTGCATCAATAATTAGTTTTTTCTACTTTTTACTTTTACTTCATTATTTTTTCCATTTATTTATTTTATATTCATTATTCACTGTAACGACTACTAATGTGCAAGCGCCATTATGTCCCGGTTTAAGGGCGCAATTGGGATTTTGGGACAGCAGGGCGGCTGTTGGGGGACAGAGAAATTATATAAAGTACAGAGAGAGAGAGAGACAGAGAGAGAGAGAGAGAGAGAGAGAGAGAGAGAGAGCAATGTATAGCGTCAGAATGAATTTTTGAACGCACATTTATCATGGTATTTGTAGACACGCAGCTCAAAAGGGGCGCGTCGTATCTATACTGTACAGTACTTGTTTTTATCGATCTGGTAACAGCGAGTTCAGCGGCAGGGGAAATGCATAAATGAGAGCATTTCGGTGGGTGGCAATGAGTGCATGGAGGAAAATCTAAAGCTTTTACACAAAATATAATTCTGAGTTCAACAAAAAAAAAAAAGGAAAAATCACCTTTTTGTGAAAACAAACAAAAAAAACGTTCTTGTGCCCTCCAAACATTCTACGTAAGAGGAAGTTAAGGCTGGAATTCCCAACATGCCCAATTGCACCGTGTGAATAGCTACTACAATTAACGTTTTTATTGTTAATATTCGATATTAATTATTCCCTAGTTGTAGTAGCAGACTTGTGTTCATCCACCCCTTTTATTTGATTGTTTTTCACTCACTCTTGGCGTATTTAATTCAAATTTTTTGACATATTTAGTATTTGACGAAGTATTTAGTTTAAAGTTAGTTTTATACATTTCTGGCCCGACAACATTGACCACTTGAATAAGTTGAAGTGAAGCACCTTCCTAAAATGTATACCTTGCAAATGGTGGACAGAGTACAGTCATCATGAAGGTGGTGGTGGTGGGGGCTATTTCTCTGTCCACCACCCCTCCCCGTGCCATTCGTGCCCATGCCACGAGTTGTAGTCATTCTAAACTTGGGATCTAAATTCATCTGAATTAAAACATTAGCATTTGTGCCCATTTATCTGGAGTGCATAGGGAACGTTACAGACGAAGTCAGACAGCTCCATCTGACTTTTGACACCTTCACAAGGCATTTTGTTACATATCTGTGCTATTTTGAAAGTATAAAATCAGTTAAGAATGTGATGATTTGCAAATTGTCTGGGAACCATGTTTGTTTATAAACACAGTGACACAAAGGGAACAAAGGTAGTTAGTACTACACTCTACAGCCCGAAGGGCAGGATAGTGTGTACAAAGCAAAACACCTGGTCGGAGAAAAAAATAAAAAACAACAACATAGAACCACTTCCAAGAACCACCTCCAGTTGTGTTCTTTGATAGTTGGAGATTTGGTGTTGAATGCTTCTTGTAGACTTGAAAGTGCTTTAATTTATGCCCTTATAACAGAGGAATGATAGCTGCAAAATTAAAAGTGTCAGTCAAAAGCATGCCCACAATTACCATCTGCATATCCCGCAAATAAATCATCTGTCTGTGGTTTTATGAGATGCCTTTCTTTCATCTCTGCTCCAGTTTCTATTCGCAGATCACATCCAACAGGAAACTAATATTGTTTTGGAACAAATCATTGATATGACGTGGACTGTGTGCATGCTCTCAGTAATCACCCTTGCCATCTCTCCATCAACAAATTGCCGTATCTGTTTTCCTTCCTTTCTACAAACGTTTCCAAAAATCCCTCACAAGCACAAACACGTGTGCGCAAACACGCACACACACACACACACACATTTTGCCCTGAAAACTAAA
>CAAKHF010011082.1:0-18404 GCA_901007745.1 Hippocampus kuda
GGGTAAGGTGGGGGGTGCTGCTGATCCAGCCCGATGTACAACCCGTCTCCATCTGGCTCCTCAGAATCAATCTCTTTTTTTACCTTGACTTCATTGTGGTCGCCTGAGAAAGCAATACGGGCACCAGTCTGTGTGTGCGCGCGCGCGTGTGTGTGTGTGTTGGAGCTTTTCTATTAGTGTTGCTTGATTCAATGACATTTTCCACTGTTCCCTGCACTCTGATACTTTGACGACTCATGAATTGTATTTTCACAACATTCATTCACACTCTGTCCAGGAAAGACCGTCTTTCTGGCATCTTGACATTTTCGCAAATAGTGGGCACATGGCTAACGAACACCGCTGAAGGTCACTCGAGAAGATGTCATAGCGCTTGTCTAGTTATCCGCATGTATCTTCAAAGGGGAAGTCAAGTGAAAAATGTTCTTTCACATGTTCTGTGCTGCACCGCTCGTCTAAACACGATATTCGGTTTCATAGTGCGTCTGTGGCATACAAATTAAGCAGCAAAATCCACCCGCTTTTATCACTGACATATCTAGTGGACTAATAATCGTCCCCTTGTGACAAAAGCCAGGCGGCAGCCATCTTACGTTGCCAGTATTACTGACAACTTCGGTTTTCACTGAAAACACTTGCTACCAGTGCGTGATTTACGCCTCTGAATGGAGTAATGAGATATGCATTGTAGAAGAATGTTTATAAAGTCGTTCTTATGGATGAAAAGTGAATTTGGAGCTTTTCCCACGCTTATTGGTCGAACAACAACGTCGGCTGCCCTTACAAGATCGTACCTCACGGCTTTTGACCTGTCTTTCACATGTACATGCAGACACACACACACACACACACACACACACATTTATTCTTGCCTTACCACTTTTATTTCCCCACAGTTTGAATATTCAAGAGGATCAACCTTTTCTAAGCACGCTTTATTATTCTTGTCACATGCGGTGTAGCTCGCCAGTGCCTTGACATCGAGTATCGTTTACCTGGCATGGATCCAAAGATTGCCTGCTTGCGTCGGCGGGGTGTTTGTGCTTCCAGCAGTGAAACGAGTAATCCTCTACATATTGTAGGGGGGAAATGTAATTTATTCGAGGCCTAACATATGGCCAGTGCAGCCAAAACAAGCTTGCTCAGGAATTCAATCTGACATGCTAAAATACTGTCCTGACCCTGCACTTAATGTCTTGTGTTTACTCTAGTTCTAAGTACCTGTGACTTGAGGTTTTATGACTTTGTCCCGTCCCACGTACAATCACCGCGATGAGTCGTCATGAATACATGCAGACGATAAACTGAAGCAAATTGGACGGTTTTCTTCACTCATTACTAACTTATCGGAATGTATTTGACATGCTGTGATTTTATTTTTCGACCCCACTTGACATCAAATTAAGCCGTAGGAGGCCCCCGAACTATCATGAGTTTGGCGCCTCTGTATAAATCTAGATTGTCATTTAACTTGACAAGGCCGAGCCTTATATTAAGTGCTCTTTAGAACCATGATTGCCAGCTGACAGTGGTTTCTCTTCTCTGCAAGTGCAATATATATATATATATATATATATATATATATATATATATATATATATATATATAATTTTTTTTTTTAGACCACTCATTGGACCAATATTAAAAACAACTGAAATTTCCAATTCCGTGAAGGTTTAAGAAGGAGAATTGTAGATTCACACGACTGTTTTTTTTAACCCACTTGGAGCCACAGGCAGCCTTGCATATCACACTTGGAGATGCCGTGTTCAAACCGATGACGGCGTGCCCTCCCATTTCAAAACGTCCTCCCTTTGTAGTGATTGAAAACCACAGTATACAAAATCTGTATTCACTGCAGCGATGCCAATATTGACCCGTCAGTATGATGTCTGAGAGCTTCTGCTCTATTGCAGAGTCTCCTCTTGACTGGCAGCCACGTCATGTGATTTGAATGTGAAATAGATTCATTAACAAGGCCTCTCCAAACAACAGAAATGACTTGGTGCAAAACAATTTTGTTCAGGAGGTAAGTTAATTGACAGCGTGCACGCGGAGGAGCTCGGGCAGGCAAACGATGAGTTAGGGAGACTGTTCCTGTCGGCTTGGAAGCAGAGCATGAACATCACGTTAAACGCAGATTTTTACTCTTATTTTTATGGGTGGACACGTCTTTGTGGCATGATCAAATAGAAACCAAGTGTACACCATCTATTCTTTGTGGTTATTCCGAGTCGTCTGATTGTCCAGACAAATGTGATTTGTTGGTTTGGAAAAAGCTGAAGTTAAGACTTGGGGGAGACGATTGAACCGTCAGATGTTGTGTGGTCAAATTGTCTTGGCGGGAATGAGATGGGACAAGTGATGGATGCAGCTGCTGATGAAATGAGGCAAAGTCATGTACTTATCGTGTGTCAAGTACGCTCCATAATTATGTCAGATACCTCTTAAAATCAAGAGGGTTCTTGATTTGACAAGTTTGGCACCGGACCAAAGCCTTTGACTTTCATACAAAACAAATTGCTTACGTCATTTACGGTATTTCATGAAGTGTGAAAAGAGAGAATGGCATAAGCACGAGCAAAAACACTCGCTACTGCTGGGAAGCACATCGGGGTTAGCGTGTCTGCCTCACAGTTTGGAGGTTTGTGCGTGTTTGCATATCGTTGTTACTTTGGCAAAGTTTCTTGGTTGTCCTGCCCAAAATCTCCCATCTGCCCTTGCTTCGTCCCGCCATCCAGGAGGGCTCACAGAGCGACTGATACATGCGGGAAGCTGGCACGGCACCCCCGGTTCAGCCATGCCAGGCGAAAGAATGATGAATGTCCGTGTGCCTTAATGTCGCTTGAGAGATCCCACTGCCGATTCTACCCCGGGACATCTGGAATCCCAGGTGCTGGTCCGGCGTTCCAGGTCTCAGCTGCCGGAAGCCGAAAGAAACACCAGCCAAAACCCCACTGACGCTTGTCAGCACCTCGATAATGCTTCGCAGGCCTATTCAACGCACTCAAAGCGGCTATTTAGGTGTCGAGCCAAGATGGAGGATATCGGCGCGCTCCGATTAGCCTCCGTGTCTCCGCCAGGTTCCTCACAAGCTTTAATTCATCTCATTGGACCCAGCTGCTCTGGCTCAGCCATCCCGCGTCGCTCTCGGTGCACAAGGAGAACAGAAACGCTCTGTCAACCCAAAGATCGCGCCCACAAAGAGCAGTGGAGACTCATCAATGCCCTATCAGGTGCGGCGGCCTCTTTCAAAGTGCCGCTATGTTCGACCAACAGAGCTGGAATTGGATTAGAACAACGTATTCATTAACACGTGGCCTGGACGGAGTTCGTATCGAAAGTCGGTTTGTGAGCTAGTGTGTTATGATCATTGACTCGTAGCTGTTGCGGTGAAATTGTTTTGTTGGAGTAAAAACAATTGGACAGGCTTGTAACGACAGTGAGTGGTTGCTCGTTTATCTCCAGTAGTCTGTGCTACGTGATTGACTGGTGACCAGTCCAGGTATGTGCCGAGCCTCTCACCCAAAAGTCAAATGCATGGGAGAGGCTCCACGCTCCAACTCGCCTGTGACCCTGATGGGGGCAAGCTACTGGATTGATGGATGGATGTTTACAGGAGCGTGCAAATGTGATGGCCTCCGTTTAATCTGCCTCGATGTATGACCGCTTGGATCAAGTAGCCAGCGAAATAAAAAATGCTATTTAGTTTGTTTCGCACTTAGCTTTGTCACGAAGCGACTGTCTTTTATTAGTTTTAGCAAAACCTATTTGATGGAATATCATGTCACTTCATCGAGGGGTTCATGGTCCCCCCGCTGGATTGATTGTAATTGCTCCAATAATCCCATAAGCCCCACCCACCACCCCCTCCGTAGCAGCGCCAGCAGGTCACATATTCAATTTCACCTGTGAAATATCAACATCTACAAGACTGATTGCTTCACGTTTACATTTTTGTCCCCAGATGATGCCGAATAACCGGTGAGTCGGCTGAGCAGGCGTCACTGTTATGCAAAATTAAAATAACGTTTAGATCATTGAGTGAAACCAAAATGGCTTTGATATATTGTTTTCTGAACAAATCCCCACGATACTTAACGGCCACGTGCATCCGAATCCTGTTTGATGCATATTGTGCTCACTCCGCACGTTGTCTTTCAATTTAGAAGATAAACTGAGTGTATCCTGTATTAATCGGCGTCTTGGATAATAATGACAAGACATTTTTGTAGGGTGCAAAATACGACTAATATGGCACCTTGGGGCTGTCACATGACAATGAAAAGAAAAGAAAAAAAAGAAGCTTTTGACAAATATTTCCTGACTTTGTGAATCCGCATTGGTTCTGTCTCATTTGCGGGAGAGCGGAGGTCAGTGTGAATGTTTCTCCTTAGCCGCTGGATGACAAATGAGCTTTTCATCAGTCACCGCATGAGTAAAGTAGAAGTGGGTAGATGCTGCAAAACAAAAGAGAAAGAGGAACTCTAATCCAAACCTTTTTCTTTTGTCTCACTGGCATTCTGGGATGAACAATTGAAGATCCCTCCAGGGTGTAGTTTGTGATTAATGGAAGTACTTTAGCATACTTCAGGCGGTGAACGCGTACGGGACTTGAGCTTGTGAGAAAATTGATTATCTTTAACTAGAAAACAATGCAAAATGAGAAAGTGTAATGACTGGATACATGTTGAAGTCCACACTCATTACAGATTCCAAGAATGCGATCGATTTGTCCGAGCTAGAATGCTGCCACTGTGAACGTGAGAAAAACATCACCTAAAGAATCTAAAATCGCATGGAGTGTAAGTGCTTGCATTAGGATATTTAGCTTTTAAAAGGATCCTTAGGGTGATCCATTGTGTTTTCACTCGTGGAGGCGGCGCGTCATCCCCAAGCCCAAATTGACATCTGTCAATTTGTGTGGCGCATCTGTGCGTGCGTCGTGCATGGCGGACAAATGGCATCAACGTGGCCGAACATTCGGGAAGCCACTGGTTGTCAGAAGCTAACGCTCCAGATAACTTGAAGCAAACCCAAATCTGATGAAAAGGAGATCCAAGACAGCAACAAAAACACAGACCAGGACAATATTTACTGGGTTGTTTTAATTTCACACTTGACGGGAAGGCAAGCACGACGCAGAGAGATTCGATAACGACCAATTCCGACAGAATTTCAGACAGAACGATTTTATTTACACACAAGAGTGTATCACACGTGAGCACACACGAGCACCGTTGTGTTGTGTGTTTCTTTGTGGTCAGGGAAATCATCCACCAAATGAAAGCAGCTGGCTGTTTTCCATCCGCTCTCCTTTCTTTTGACGTGGGCATGAAGGTGAACGAAAAGCCACTCACTCATCCTGTTATCTGTGATGATTTGGTCCAAAAATAACAGATAATCCATCCACTGTTTTACAGTTAACAATTGGACGCATGCTTTTGCTGCCCCTATTTAGCCAACTCCTCATTTCCTTGCATCATTAAATCCATCTCGTATACTAATGAGCCCTGTGATGAGCTATTGATCTAGGCTGAGAAGACACAAGTCGTAAAACAGACTCTTGCTAAACGCAGTAGTGGGAAGTGAAGTACAAATGCTTCATTACCTTTGAGTACATGTAGATATTTTTTTTTACATTTCAACTGGACTTGTTTATTTTTCTGACGACTTTTTATTTCCACTCTCTTCATTTGAAAACAGATGTCTGTACGTTATACTCCTCTTTTTCATCAGCACATGTGTGCTCACCAGTGCTGGCCTATTGTACTCGGAAGTCACAACGTGGACATGACGTTTTCAATCCGGTATGAATCAACCAAAATTCAAAATCGCCAAGGATCGGTCTTGCTTAGCAAAACTCCTCCTCGGCAGTTTGATTTGTCATTCATGATGACGTTCTTCATTTCCAAACGAGGATGAGATAAATTATGAGCACGGGTGAGTAATGGGGGTAATTAGGGTGGGGGTTGTCCTATCGTAACCTCTGCACTTCCACTTTCTCCAGCCCTTTAAGGACTTTGGACTTTGACTTTGGCGAATTGACGGCAACGAATGAAAGATTAATAACATCCGTCCATAATTTGTGATGAAGCTACGATCATTAGCAAAGCTTCCCACTCGGCCTAACCGTTATCCGAAAGGAGACGACACCGGTGTCATTTATTCACATGTCGCAAGGTGTCAAGAAAGCAAAATGAGAATAAAATGAGGACATTTGACTTGAGCAAGGACAATCAGCTCAAACTGCAACCACTGGATGGCTTCCGTCTAAAATTCAGTGCGGTGTCCGGGCCCGTAGGACAGGCCCGGAAGGCGTTTGAATTTGATCCCACCCGGAACAAATTGAGATGCAGCGCACCTGCAGTGCTCAGCAGTCCAGCGGCTCGGCGAGGCCGCATTGTGCTGACCAAAGTGCTGGCGCACACCTACACAATGGGACCTTTATTCCCAGGCGCTGCAGGCAGAAATGGAGTCATAATGTGTTTCCCGCATGCAGATGTGCATCAAAAGTAAAAGGTGAAGGTTTGTGCAAAGCATGTTTATTTTTGCACTTTCAAAAATTGGTTTTGTGTTGGGAAAGAGTGTCCAGGTCTGGGAGTGTGATCACGGCGCACAGGATGATGCCGTATGGGTTTTGGACACATAAACACCTCTGGGATCTCGCCAGGGGGCTTTAAGTTCATCGGATTGATGTTGCAAATCCCCTTGACACACACACACACACGAAAAGCTATTTTTCGGCCTCCATTGCTTTCTTTCTTCTTTCCTCCTGCTGCCCTCGCTTCTCACCTTGCTTCATGATTAGATTGACTCGGCTTTGTGTTGCTCAAGGCAAAAGAACCCGATGAAGTGGAATTGCCTTGAACCAGTGATGACGGTCATTTCGGTTTAGGGGTAAACTGTGGGGAATTCTCTGTGTATTGCACTTCCTCTTTGCAGTAAGGTTAGCCACACAAGTTGATTCCAGTCTGTTTTATTTATTTGTGCACCCCCTTTTTGTTTCTTAGAGTCGCTTCTCTGATTTGCTTTTGATACAGCTGTGACATTGCGGCGTCCTCTAAGCATCTCAGAGTAATGGCTATCATAATGAGCAATGGACACACTTACAAAACCAACGCAAGCACTACATCAGCAGATTTATGCTTACCATCGACTTGCACGCACGCACTTTGACCATTTATTCCTCGCACCCTTGGCTGCTTTCCATGGGATTTGTATCAATTTGTCCTCATTTTGACTCATCCTGTTTCAGTGGCGTGAAAGCAGAGATGCAGACGGAGGGGGACAGAGCGCGTGTCGCTGTGCGGGAGGGAAAGGAGAGGGTGAAAGGTTTCTGCCCATGTCGCAGGAAGGAAAGATTGTGGCCTGCAAAACGAAATGCCAACCAAATGAGGACGGATATGGAGCCTGAGAGTTAGCCATCCTGAGCCGCCATTACAAAGACGGATCGGACCGCTCATTCTGAGAACGGCTTCATGAATACACGCTGAAGGACACGGTCACATACACACTAAGCATGAGTAAGACGCTGGCTTTTTGAGAAATAGGCACATTGTATGGAGGGAGAGGCTCACTCTTTAACGGGAACTTCAATAGATGCAGTATATTTGTTGTGTGAGTCATAAAACTTTTTTTTTTAATCTGTTCACAGACAGAAAAGAAATCATCTGAGCAGCATCTGCCCCTTCATCGAGACTTGTGAATCTTTGCTCAGGCCGTCCTGTGTGCAGTTTGCATATTGTTGCTTGAACTTGCTCCTTCAACGTGCACATGTATCAGGTGAGTTTCTACTGTCTTCGTTATTCATTTATTTTGTTCTTGTATGAATGATTTTTGCTCCGTGTACAGCACTTTGGATACAGCGGTGGTTCTTTTAAAGTGCTCTAGAAATACGGTCGAGTTCAGTTGATTGTATTTCTCATCAATCTGGGAGCAGCAAACATGATGTAATTTGGCCACCACACACAGTGACGCTCTTCTCACTTTCAGATCCAAAAAGCATTCAGAGGGAGGCATGAGGACACCACCCACCTTTGTTTTGGAGGTCAGCCTTTTGGGGTGTTGACGCCCTCCGTGTCGCACCCTACCCACTGTCACCTCACAAAGTAAAGTGACAGTTAACTGTCATGTTAAGGTCATACGGAAGTCTGGAAATGATACTTGAGTCATTATCTGCAAACAGGGTGAGTTTTTTTTTTTACCCAAATTATTCACTCTTTCTGAATACATGCATACCTAATGCTCATGCTACAATGTTGCTAGATGAATGTGTATAATATTGTGTTTCCACAAACATGTCAGGGGCATGAATCATTTTCCAAATGTGGGGGGGGGGGAATGAAAATTGTAAATATTTGTCTTCTTTCGTCCTCTTTTTTTGTGTCCTTTATAACCAGGCAGATACTTAATATCAAGCTTGGTAGGAATAATTTTTGTGGAAAAATATCCATCGAGAAGCAGTACGGTGATTGTGGTTAGTGGTTAGCAGTTTTGAAGTCCAGGGTTTGAATTGTGGCTCCAACCTTCCTGTATGGAGTTTGCATATTCTCAGCATTCTTGCATTTGACAAGGTCATCCAGGCTCCTCTCTGATTCTAAATATGCTACATTTTTCCCGTTAATTGAAGAATCACAATTCTCCAAAGGTGTGAATGGTTGCTTGTATAAATATGCATAGAAAATGGATGGTGGGAATATCCATACGGTTGTTGAGAAGCCTATTTATAAAATGATCAATAATATTAATTGATATGGTGACATTTTCTATTGCTGCGGCGATTGTCATTGCAACGTCTCATCAGGGACATAAGTCATTTTCGTCGCAGTGGGACAAGTGAAGAAAAAAAACATCCCAAGGCCACAACTTCTGCAGCAATAAAGGACAACAAGCAGCTGCAAAGCGCCAGGAGAGCACTTTACATCAATCCATTAAGAGGCTGAGACGCAGCACGGGCCAATAAATGTGCACCGTGTACACAGAAAGGTGGAGCACAAGAAGCGAATTAAGGCAAAACAGAAGAGTCACACAGGAGGGATGAAGCAATGAAGAACACAAGCCCAATACTTGGAAGCAGCGGGACTTAATTAGGAAAAGAAGGGATGGAAATGTTGGGCCTGACGAGTTCGGTTCACAAAACAAACAAAAAAATATATTAAAAAGTCACATCACGTCCCATGACCTTCACATATGAAAGATATGAAGGTGATGGGACGATATCAGACGATTCGATTGTCACCAAACTGCAAACCTACTTGCGTTGATCAACTTTTTTCCCAAAAGATCGATGCATTTAATATGTAGTATTTAAGACTTTACGTGTTAGTAACTTATTTGGTGACCGTATTAGGGTTTTGCCTGAGCGCCTGTAGATTTTTTTTTTTTTGCATGCGTTTTGGCCATTGGGCATTTAAGTTGTTTCAGATGGTCAGTAAATATACTATCAAACTCAATAAATGGACTTAAATCGTCTATTCAGAAAATACAAGTAAATAGACTTGTCACCCCCCACCCCGCCCCACAAACAAAGAGGCACAAACTCATCAATGATAACTTGGATATGCAATTTACATTCAGACTAATTGTACAATCATGTCCTATTTATTGCTCGTACCGCTGCATTCTGACATCGACAGCTTTGTAGTTTTCTTTCATCTTCTCAGTAGGGGGCTTGGAAGCGCTTACAGTAAAGACACGAACAAATGGCACCCTTAAAGTTTACTGTTTCATGTCGGGTTTCACTTCAAGTGCAGCAATCAAAGACGCCCTGCTTCTTTCAAGTAGTCATGGGCATCAAAGTGTGCTCTGGAAAACAAACACTCACTCCAGTCCACGCGAGTAAAGTGAGCGCCTCATTTATCAAACCCCGGTGGGCCAACGGTGGGTGGGCACCACCGTCAGAACGGCCAATTAACAAGAAGTCCATTGTGAGTGCATTGAAGAGGCTGACTACAAATTGTGTGTAGGACACAGCGGCATCAAAACAGGACTGGAGCTTTAAATCTGTTTCCACCACCCCCGCCCCCCCGCCCCCAAAAAAAATACATGCAGTGAGGGCATGTTTTATTCCTTCATGTTGAACATTTGTGCAGCAAAGCAAGGTTCTCCAAGCCCACAAACGTATCCGGAGAGGATCAATGTTGAGATGCCGTGTCGTGACTGATACAGCACAGAGATGAACGTGGTTGGTTTGATGAGTTTTGCGCAATTGTCTAGTGTTGGCATTCAAATGGAATCTCATTGTACAGCCGGACCGTTGGTCCGGTGCTGCAAGAGGACCACAATTACGACCTTCCCAGTGTTGTCCTTCATTCACCGTAATTGCTTTTGTTTGGGACGTAGCGTTTGAATGCATGCGTGTACAGCATGTGTGCAGGTTGCGAGAACAAGGCTTAGACAGCACTTCATGTCGAGCTTGCATGTTTTTGCCCCCCCCCACCCCTTGAGACAACGAGTGATTAAGGGACTTTGTCGAGCTTAGTGGTCGTTTTACACAGTGATCCTGCCATCTTGCTGTTAAGAACACATCGTCTTATACCACCTTGCCTTGTTTGCACAGAACCTCCTGCAGCTTGACACCAATATAATTAGGCTTCTCCTTCTTTTTGCTGACATTAAAACATACCCGCATATTTTTAGGAGAGAGCGAGAGAGCCCTTTCTCACCCCGAGCACCTAATGTGAAGTGGTCGGACCCCACGATCCTGTAAAAGCACAAATGTGCGCTGCACACCTTGTGCAGCGTGCGTTTTGGCAAAGTGTGCGGGATCTTGGAACCTAACAGTCAGCAACATCTGACATAAGATCTGACTAAATGTAGTAAAAGGCTTTTACAATATTTATTGTTATATGAAATGCATCAAAGGAGGGATTGCGCAAGTCAAGTTTAGCTGGACCAAATGTTCACATGAACTGAAGTCCTGGTCCGTGAATTGAGCATTAGAACTGCCAGCCAAAGTTTGATCTTTGGCACTTTGGTTTATGGGTCCAACTGCTGTGGGAAGTGGGTGCTGCATCTGCTTGACAGCTGTAAAAGGGATGGGAACCGTCCCCAGAAACAAAGCATATTTTTCATCTTTGGGAATAAAAGCTTCACCACACCGACATCAGCACACTCCACTGGAAATATGAAAAATGATCTTTTGAATTCACTCCGTTTGATTTCATCAAGTGGCTGCACAAAATACTTTTTTTTTTTAAGTAGTTGTCTTGTGCCCTCAAAAAATCACCTGGATGCAGATGATTTTATTTTGTGCAACAATTTGACGAAATCAAATTGAGCAAATTCAACAAAGTTGCCTCATCTAGGGTGCGTTTGGAAATACATTCCAAGCACGAAGCTTCACATTGACCGTTTGGAAACTCAGAACATTGTTCAAATGTGCCGTTTGGTTATTGTGTCCCAACAAAAAAGGGATGAAACAGTCGTGTTCAGAAATTGTGAGTGGAGCACACGCTGCACCCCCGGCAGCGGACAAGGACGGCGAATCGTCAGCTCGTGACTAGTTTTTCTTTAGATCTGAAAATGGCTTACCTCAACTAGAATTCCGCACCGCATTGCAGCCAAATGGAAAAATCCCGGTGGATTAATGCACGTTCAAAAGCCTTGTTGTTGTGCAAAGCCAAAGTTAGTTGCCATGACTACTGTCTACTTTAGAAAAAAAATGGCTTTATTTATAGATAGTATAAATAATATTATCATCTTTCTGGGAATCTCTGCGTACCATTTCTTATCCAGCATATACCTGCAAAACTTCCATAAAGCATGCGCTCTAATGGGGCCTGCAAGCAGATACTCCACCTATAAAACATATCCAGGTGACAATATTATGGTTGCATCAGGCATTTTGCAAGGTTAAGTAGTTTTACTTGAGTGTTATTATCCATCCATTCATTCTCTGAAGCACTTATCCTGGCGAGGGTCGCGGGTGAGTTGGAGCCCACCCCCCATACATTGCTCAATTTATCTTTACACTTCTAAAATGTTACAACCAACGACTGTAATTGTTAAGTCTTATAATGTGACCTTTGACCCTGGAGGTCATTTATTTGTTTTACATGATTTCCAATGGGGAAATTCCAACAACTTAGAAGTCAACCGGCAGCACGGCACATTGTGTTTGACCTTTGAAATTATGTTTTAGGCTAAACAGAACAGCACAAGTAGGGCAGACAAACTTTATACCTTCAAGTACACACCGGCCATCATATTTGTCAAGGCAGAATCGCTATACAGCTCTTGAAATGGATCCATTTAGATTGTGAAGGATAATACAACGGGCCGCCCGATGGATATACGGATGTCATCTTATTTACCTGTTCGGAAATAAGGGGATTTAGGTTCCTCATCTGTTATGACCGTCCTAATCTAAAAAGTATTTTCTCATTTCGTTTGGGTCTCATTTCTCACTTTGGAGGGCAATGAGGATCCTCCTAAAGGTGAACGTTCGGCTTAACCGCGTTGAACTGACGGCCATGGCACCATTCATTCTGGAACAAAATGCCATGAGATTTTGATTCAATGAAAAATAGAACTTGGGAGTCTTCTCGATCTTCAATGACCGAGGTTTATGATATGAATAAATTGACAAAGCGGTTCAATATGGACCGACCCTCTTGGCGTCGGGTGTTCTGTCTTGCTCGGTTAAGATTCATTTTCCTTAAATCGTGCGTTCATTTTCAAAGAGGCACAAAACTGTTTTCGCTCAGTCAGTCAGGCAATTTTCCTATTTCAACTCTAGGTTACGTAGAGCTCTAATCAAGCATTTGAGGCCTGGCACATGAGTGCCTCTGAACCGGCTCTCTGACACATAACAGAATACAGGCCAGCGGAGCGTCCAAAGTCAAACACCTTTAATTCCGGTTTGTCATTTTCATCCTTGAAACAATTCCCAGAAAACAAATGCGGAAAGTGAAGACATTTATTCCAGGCTCACCCCCATATTGCCTGAGCGGACCCGTAGTCACATTTAATAATGCCTTAGTGTTAAGCACTCTTACCGCTAAAGCGACACTCCATTCACTCCCGCAGAGCAAAGCCAAATGAAGTGGGCATTGTGTCGATCGGGCTGATTGGACTCCTCTAACCTCCTCACTCCGTGGAGTACTTTGTGTGTCAAGCGGGTCTTGTGCTGTTCATTGACATGAAGTGCACCTCTCCACTCGACACTCTTCATAATAAGAGTCATGAACGATAGCGCACGTCTTTCTGCTTCATTTAGCCATTTTTAACAAGGGGCGTCTGTCACTGGGGCGTTACTGCTCTCCGGTCGCTCTGACCTCCAACGAGCTCTGATTTATTCCAAACCGTTGCCGTACTTTTTGACACCGTGGACCTTTTTAATTAGCCAGCCATAACTTTGAACTTGCCTCGGTCCTTTGCGGTCGCGGGATCGGGTGACGCGGACCGCGAGCAGCGTGCGAGGCTCTGAGTTTTGAGAGAACGCTTGTTGTGTCGTCACATTCTTAAGATGAAGTCCAAGAGCCGTTTTGCCCTTTTTGACAATATACTATGAAAGCAATTAGTTACAGTCGGCGGGTGGTTTTCTAGAACGGTGCCGGTTTTGTTTACCCGGCTTGAGGACGAATAAAATGGTGTGTCATCAACGGTGGAGGCAGTGGAAGTTTGTAAACATGTTTTCCACCCCGTCTACCCTCCCTTCAAAACGAGAACTAAAACGACCGCTGTTAGAAGATTTAATTCTGAGGAAGCCTCTCTCTGGGGCTCTGCGGCACACCACAAAAAGACTTCAATTAGCAGATGCTTTCGTTCTCTTCACCAAAGGCACCTTCAACTTTCAAGTCAGCACGATTTCAATTTTTAAATTCAGTCAGGACAAATTTCACATCTTTTCACCATTGCGCCTCCACCACAAGTTCATAGAGTCGGGTCATTTGCACCCGAAAACCCACAAATGTCATTTTGAGCAATAAAGGGGGAAAAGAGGAGACGCCGGAAGCCAATTCGAAATTATTTTTATTGCCAGGCCGCAAAATACGAGAGGCGTTGTGTGTGCTTGTGTTTGAGATCCTAGCCCGGCTGCATGGGCAACATTCGGAGGAGTCCAAAATAACATTGTGCACGCAGGCAGTACTAAAACAAAGCAAAGTCAAGTCAGATGGGTTCCTCTCAGAGCTCAGGGCTGAGCTTTAGGTTGGATATTTATGCCCGATATGCACACACTGAGCTTCACACAAAGAAACAATCCGCGTATTGTGCCTGTAATCATGGAAGCTCTTTGTTTTCCTCAGATCCAATTCTTGAAAGAAGAAAAAAGAAAGGTGACTCCATAATAATATCAAACAGCATAAAAGCAAACTCAAGCGTTTAGTGTGGAGTGATTGGCGTGTGGCCTTCGGAGCTTCTTTGCGAACGTCGGGTATTTAGTTGGCAGTGGATTTTGCACATTCAAAGAAAATACCACAATACTAAAAAAATCAATTTCTAAACCCTGCGCAATCCTTTCATATCTGTATACGTGCGTGTGTGTCAACGACTTTGTTGTTTATCTAGGGAGGAACCGCAGAGCGGTTTCAGTCTCATTGAAATCCTTCCATCAAAGCCGACTTAAATGCTTTCCCTGGCAGGACAAACACGGAGTGCTTGTCAACCCTCAAAGTATTTTCACACCGCCAGAACCAATAAGCAGCATTATTGGCCTGGCCAAGGTCACTTTTGCTTCAACAAGCCAAGCATGAGATGATGTCAGCACGCCGTGTTCTGAGGTCAGCACGTTGGACACCTTCTCCAAAGCAATGCAACGGATGTTCCATCGTGGTTA
This sequence comes from Hippocampus kuda, assembly GCA_901007745.1. Taxonomy (NCBI): domain Eukaryota; kingdom Metazoa; phylum Chordata; class Actinopteri; order Syngnathiformes; family Syngnathidae; genus Hippocampus; species Hippocampus kuda. The sequence continues at coordinate 14,783 of CAAKHF010011082.1, forward strand.
TCAGCGGCTCCCCCATTTTTTAGCGCACAAGAACACGGCTGAGAACGTATGTTGAATTTCGTGTCATTAAAAAAAAAAATAATAATAATAATAATAATAATAATAATAATAATCGAAATCAGAAAGTCCTCCGTTATCCCCAGATGTCCTGCAAGTAGCGTTTCTCCTCCCTGAGGTGAGCCAGTTGCTTCATGGCCTCCAGTTGGTCCACCTGCAGCTCACGCTTGATCATCTCCATCAGGGTGTCGTTTACGTCTTTAGCCATGTTCTTTGCATCACTGGTGAGGGTGGAAAAAGATGGGAAGAGAAAGGAAATCACGCAGGTGTCAGAGCAATACAGCTCCGAGGAACATCCGGGCAGGAATTTCCTTAAGCCCCTACTTTTAACCCCAACCAGAAAAAGGCCATTGCCCGTATGTGGTTGTACACGCTCAATGACAATCTCCATAAATCCCGAATTGAGACACAACCTAGATCTTGCGATGGCAGCATTTCGGGAGAGATTCATCATTCTGTTGACATAGAGGTGGGATTTATTTCATTTAATTTAGTCCGGATGTTTCAAAGATCATTTAAGAGAAGCAGGTAGACCCGCAGTGATAAAAAGGGAGACCCTCGCGATAAATCATGGGACTCCGAGCGATAAAACTGTTGGCGTGACTCATTGTTATGCATCATTCATCGTCTTACTGAGACTGCACTGACACACACAAATATATGGGAAGTGTGCAGGTATGCATAAAATAATATTTAAGCCGCGTTGTTATTGTGGGCAAGGAAAAAGTGCGTACAACCTTTTCATTGGTTTACAGCAACAAGCGTGTGTTTGCATTTTTTTGCAGGAGATTTATCAAGCAGTTTATTTATTTTATCATGCAAGTGCACGCCCCCCCCTTTAATAATCTTAATCAGTGTGCAATGGAGAAAAACAATACTTCCACTCCAATCAAGACCGGCTTACACTCTTACCCACAAACATAGAGGCAACCGTTGTTTTTGAGCAAGATGTTGATGATTTTGTGGCTGTGCAGCAGCAGGTTGTGTTGGACGTATCTGGGAGAGCCTCCTGAGACGACGGCCTCCTCGTCCTTCTGGTCATTTCTGGAGAAACATACTTGAAGGTGGTCCAAAGTACTACTGGACACAAAGCCCTCCAGCTCCTCTCTGGCAGTAAAAAAAAATAATAAAAAAAAGAGGGGAAAAAATGAAGTCATGCTTGGCTAAGATGAAGTTTTATGCCAACATGTCAACTTCAGCTTCGTAATGGACTTTTTTTGGAGCATGTATCTGTGGCTTCTGTTACTTTCACTGTAGTTGACATCATTTGGGTGAGACAATAAATAAAAGACCGACGTCATTAACTACTTTTTCTAAAGGCCCTCAACAGACGCCTCTTCACGCTGCAATGTATGTCGCGCGTGTACTGACGACTTGTATCTGTGCCTGTTAAAAGGTATTAAGTGGGCACGCTCATTCACAATTACAGAGGCATTTGTCTGCAAATACTGTTATTGGTAACCGTGGAGAATGTGCCTATAATGTCAGCACTTGTAGAGCAAAATCTGGAGCGTTTCCATCCTCATGAGGAGAAACTAAATCTGGACATGCACAGCAATGACCTTGTAACACCGCACACCAACACATCCAAAATCCCCTCAAGATAGTCAGCGCGCAGATATCCTCACTAAACATTTGCAAAGAACAAAAACAACTGTCACGCTTAATGGAAAAACAACACGGATGAGCAAAAGGTCTAAGGAAAGCTGTGCCAGACAGCTAATTTATTTTGCTTAACGAGAAAACGAGAAAGGTCGAGGCACTGTTCAAAAACACGTTTCTCTAATCAATCCTGCTGTTGGGTGTATCCTCGCTCCCTGTCGGCTGAGGTGAGCTTGCCAACTTCTCGCCTCTACCTCGCTATCTGCGGGGCCTGAGGAGGAAGATGGTCAGTGAGCAAAAACACTCTCAGGGGAAACGATTGTGAGCCGAGGTGTGTGCCTCAGGTAAACCAGTGACTTATGTGAAGCGCACAATACTAGAAGGAAATGATTCATCTTTTGTGTTGGACGGTGTTTACCACTCAAGCATTTCAAAATCCAGCTCAAATGTGAGTGCACAGCTGTGGCTAGAATAGTTTACAAATGTCAAGCAGGTGTATGATTCGAATTGGGGGCTTGTGGTTGCCACGGCGATGCCATGGCGTTACCGTGCTCAATTCCTACAAACCGCCTCACATTTATGTATCGCGACAGAGGTGAGCTCAGCAGGGCGAACGACATCTTTCGACGCACGTGGGCCTTATGTTCACATACAAGCTGCACGCTAAATCTAAAGCTCAGTGGTTGCCGATCAAGGAGGACAGCCTTTTTAGGTGGGCTAAATTTCATTGTTTCAAACGTTCGGCATCACAAAAAAAAAAGTGCGTGAAGACATATTCAATGAAACGAAAATATAGTTAAAGTACTTAGGATGTGCAAGGCACATAAGAGAGTGACCAAGAAAGTGCTGTCAGCTAGCGCTGAGTGTGTTTCAATCGCGAGGCAGCATATGGACACCTGTTGGGCTTTGCGGTTGCTAAATCGGTATGTCCGCTTTGCACAATTCATCCTCAACATGGCTAGTTGTAGAACTGAAGAACATTTCAATGAAAATCTTACTTTGGACTATTTTGCATCCGAATGTGATTCTTTTTCAGGCTTGTGATTGGTTTAATTGAACCTGACAACCGGCAAATCCATTTTTAAACGACATTGTGGGTGACCCTAGATTCATTTCACTCCCACAGTTAGGAAGATTTTAAAATAATATGCATGCAACCCTGAATGTAATAAGATAAAACACACGGTCAGGTTCATAAATATTGGGAGAGTGAGACAATTCACATCTTTTTGGCTCTAAAAACCACCACGATGCTCTTTAATTTGAGTGCGTTTTCCTTTAAATCAGGTGAACGGTCCCTAGAAAAGTGGGAGGCATCCTGTGTCAACAAATTAAAGCGGAAAGTCTGCAGTGAAATGGCATTTAATTTCAAATGCATTGTGGCGGTGGATGTGAGCGAAAAAGATGAGAATTGTTTTCAATGTGCCAAGATTTGAGGACCTGACTTTCAAATTCAATGCAAAAGGGACATCGTCTCCCGTGCAGGAGCTCGTTATCTTTTGCTAAACGGGCAGTTGTGATTCTAGTAAGCTTTTTTTAAATGGAGTAGAACTCATGGGTGCATCACACAGCACAGACTGATGGCTTTGGTCAACAATGCCGGTTCTCTCCAGAGAGGTCCACACTGTGGGCAAACACTACCTCGGTGTTTGGCGATACCGACCTAATAGACGGGAAAACAAAGGGGGATCAAATCACCGTGCCTGTGATCTATTCTTGTGATTAAGGCAGCTAATCCATTCACTCTATTAATCCTGCAGAACAGCTTGATCAGTGCACCGGAGCTGAGCAAACGTTGATGCTTGGACGATGACAATCGATGCGCGGATATGAAAAAAACAAAGCAAAACAAGCAAAAGAGCCAGAGTAGTGAGGGAAAATGAAAGGGTTGTTGCATTTTTTTTTTTTTTTTTTTTTTTTTACTGCAAAAGGTCACAGCAAAAACCCAACACATCACATTTCC
>CAAKHF010011083.1:0-28052 GCA_901007745.1 Hippocampus kuda
TGCTTGTGATTTAAATGTTTGCCACTTGAACTCTGCAAAAAGAAATAAAGCTTGTTACAAATGCAACACTTGTTTGAACTCTTCTCCTTATTCTTAAAACATTTATTTTCATTTTAAAAATCAAACTTTTTTTTGAGAATTTTTTTTCTGGATTTTTTTTTCCAGAATTTTTTTTCCAGGATTTTTTTTTCCGGGATTTTTTTTTTTCGCCAGGATTTTTTTTCTGGGGAAATTTCAATAAAAGGGGGTGTGGCCAGGCCAGACAAATGCTTCATGATTCGCTGGTGGCTGACGCAAGTAGGGGTTGATTGGTCGAGCGCGAGAATAGGCGTGCCTATGCAAAACGCCGCTCGCCCATTGGCCGGAAAAGGGGGCGTGGCTATGCAAATATATGTAGATCTTCGCGATCTGATTGGTCGGTTCCCGCTAATATGCAAATTTATGCAAATCTCTCGATTCCGATTGGTCCGTATAATGAGGTGGGCGTGGCTATGCAAATGAGATGGAGCTCCATTGGTCGGGACCGGAGGTGGGCGTGGCACCACATTCATCACCTCTTGTCTTAGAAGATTTTTGGGCTCTTGCCCAAGACGACAAAGTCGGCTCATGCACAGACCCACCTGAGACAGCTCGTCGGAGTGCTTTTGGGTGAAAAACCAAAGTATTTGCCCTCTCTGTTTGAGGAACACTTGGTTTCCCACTCAGAAACACTCCGACTCAAGCTGTCCCATGCGACGTCTGCACATGAACTCACTAAGTTGGCTCGGACCAGAGGCCAAAAGTCTTCCGAGACTTACCCAGGAGTCCACTTGCCCTGAGAAAACAATCACATGTAGGGAGACGCAATAAAAACAACAAGACTGCACTTTAACTTAGACAATTTATTGAGGAGAGAAGCTGGGGTGACTGAGTCGCCCAGACAGGAATGGCATGGGAGCAGTTTGCCTGTGATCTCACTAAGGGCCATGCATGTCAGCACATGTGGCTAATTTGTGCAATAAGCTGGTCAGCCACAACATCAGCAAATGCCTCTGAACACCTTTGGCTTCACAGTGACACTGATGCGGACCAAGTCATTTAAAAAACAAAAATCATTTTTTAGATATGTACTTTTAACAGGTAATCATAATGTTTTAAAGACTCAAAATACACGTTAAATATATTTTCAAATACCTTTGTAGCCTCCGTAAAACATTAATTGAACAGTGTGAAATAAGACATTAAATCAGTTTTTTTTCCTTTCTTAAAATAATTTGATCACAGTGACATTTGACAAGGCGTCCAGAACTTAAATCTGCTTACAACTGACCCCGATTTGGATCGATCTATTTATCAAATAAAGCAAATAGAAATATATTTCAAAATATCTTCAAGGCTTTTTTAATAACTTGGGCCACACCAATGTCATTTAAAAGCATAACCTCAAGTGTTTGCTGATGTTGCACTCCTGTTAAAGTGAGGAGAAATGTCAAACACACAGGGCACTGTCTACTCACATGTCCAAATGAAACTTCCATCCGCTGATCCAAAACTCCACCATCCTGTCATGCAAAAAAATAAAACAAAAGCAGTGAGCCACGTTCTTTCGCGCACATACAAAATATTGTCAACATGCAGGGAAAACGTGAGAAAGTTGAACATGTGTTACCTGTGACAAAATGTCCGCAGCTGATTTGGATGGACAGCAGCCGGCGTTGAGACTACGGTCTTTCATTGTGGTCCCCGACGCGCATGTCAACAATATACAAGGACACATTTCGTACTCGAGCGAATTAACTAACTGCGAAATTAGGTTCTGCTTTTCAAGCACATCAGACAACGTTTAAGCAATCGCGCCAGTCAGCCCAAGCATTCCCTCGTTTCCGGTTCAGGTGGAGCTTTCACTTCCGGGGAATTTTGGTACAATTTATTTCCAACATGCTTAAAAATTAGAGGAGAGAATAAAACGGCAACTCCTGAAAAACTAAAGCACAATCATACCGTTTTCAAAACAAGAAATAACGAAAAAAATCAATACATTGAAATAATCAATACAACATCACCTTTTTTTCTCCCAACTTTGTCTTCAATTTCCATACATTCTCGAATAAAAAACATTCTTCGGAAGACATTAATTTTGATACTGCAGAAACAGAAATCTTACATTTACAAAATTCCCTTCAAGTGCATAAAAAGACCAAAACAACGGCGTTGATTTGTTTAACTGTCGCTGAAAAATGACGTATATACTCGATCCCGCTGTTTGTCGTCGCTCGAGTGATGACCAAACAGAGGGGGGCGCGGTCTCATTTGTTTTAAAATGATGCCTTTCAGGACTATCGGAATTATTCCATACAAAAGTACTTGATGCCCTCTAGCGATCCATTGGGTTAATGTTCAGGTTTTTTTTTTAAGATAAGATAAGAAAACATTTATTAGTCACGCAATGGAGAAATTCCCAATTCACAGCAGCAAAGTTATCAAAGGAAGAAGTACAACAACAAAATATAGGAGCTGCTGGAAAGGCAGCTCCTATATTTTCAACAGGAATATCAAAATTAACAAATATGTTCTATATTATTTCTTGATATTATGTAATACAACTCTATAAAAATCTGTTTAAAATGTAGTTAGTTTTTTATTTTATATTTCAATTTTTTTTAGATATTTTTAAATAGGTTATTATAAATCACTTTTTGAAATGGTTGAAAAAATACGTATTTATCTTAGAATTAAATAAGTTTATAATAACATTTGGGTGAGGACGCATGGTTTTGAATAAGTTATTTCCTTTCAAAATAATGAACACAACGGTGGCAAACCTGGGACAATAAAAAAAAACTCGTGCTCGCTGAATCGACTTGGACACATGCCAACACATAGGTTTGTGAACTTGTGAACAAATACAATGGTGACACCTAACGGCCAACTTGGTGACTTACATATATGTACATGAAATACCTCCAACAAATGAGAATGAATTCATTTTAACTCCCCCACCCTCGAAAAATGACATGACCTGTGTCCGTTTCAAAAATCGCATTGAGCTCAAGTGGAGGAAAAACAATTTCCCGACCGCAGGTATCAAACCAGATTTCAAAATATATAAAATGGAGGATAAAGTATCGTTTTATAGCAGATGATTAAAACATATTAAGTCATGTAACATTTTCTATGTGTTTGTATTCTGTTTTTTGTGTGTGATCTGCAGCGCGGGTGGGGGCAGCACTTGAACGTCTCACCAGTGCCGCTCACACACAAAGTGGCTACTACTGTTGCTGTTGTGAGGGAGTGTGTGTGTGCGTGTGTTTGTGTGTGTGTCGTCCATTGTTGCTCGGCTCCATCCCAGCTGTACGGCGCAGGCCCGAAGTAGCGCAGCCGCTCTGAGGTTCGTACCCTACCGCGCAATCTCCGTCTATTTCAGCCCCGGCGCAGCCGCAACGCGAACCCGGCAGCGTTGGGGGGGCAAGCGATGCTCTAGTCAAGATGTTGGCAGCCGCCGTGACCGTGAAAGCTGCACCGATCGTTTTTTTCCCCCCGTCACTGTTTTATCGTTGCAAGGGAGAAAAAGCTCAAAGACGAGAAGAGCTGTTGATAGGCTGCAGGCAGGCCGCTGCTAGCTTGTAGCTGCCGTTTAATGGCAATATTATCGCGCGGGATGGATGCTAAGTTCGCTTTTGGTGCCGCTGCGGCCTTTCGTTGCTTTCCCACCGAGCACCCGCGCGGTCGTGCTTCTAGAATAACAACGTTATTACGACGCGGGGCGTATGTATCCTATTTACATCGATATGCAAAAGTGTGCAACGCCAACTGGTTTGCACGCTAGCCGGGTCGCTAAACGTCGGACAGGGCTAGCGTGGTTAGCTTAGCATCACCGAGGAGTGATCAGTTAACCGGCAAGTCATGAAAGACGTTACGGATTTTGGTTGCATTCAGTGCAGTTATCCCGTTTAAGGAGGCAAACGTTTGCGTGCTCGGTGTAAAAATTATTTTGCCGGTTAATTTAGCTTGCTTGGCTTTAAAAATGCACGACCAAAACATAAGGTACACCCAATGATAAGCAATACAGGAACGCTAAGAAGTGTTATGACGAGCTACTCAGTGTGTTGATGATTGTATTAGAATTGCACCGAATTAAACCTTGTGTTTTTAAGGATCTTATTTATGTGCACGGGAAGGGTAATATTCTAAATTTCATGATGTAATGATGTTTTTCCCCCCACTCCTTGTAAGGAATATGTTCATAATAATAAATGCAAGTGTTCACAATGAGTCCATGCTCTTTGAGGTGTGTCACAAAAGTTCCACAACTGGTGCCAGGCGTCTGGCAGAAAGAATCATCACATCTTCAAAAACCATCAGAAGTGGAGTGGCTTTCTTGTCATTGTACTTCAAGGCGCAACCAAACTGAATAGCAGCTCCAAAATGTGGAAATATCAAAACACCCCAATTCCAATTTCAAAAGAAATTGAAAATATTAGAATGAGGAGGGTTTTTTATGTTTTGTTGGTGTTTTTTTTAACCCAAACTGACCAAATTTGCCCAACAAGTTTTCCAGTTTGCCGCCCAAGAGTGATATTTTTCCCCACACATATTTGTAACATGTCCCCCAAAACGCACATGCAAATCTGTTTTCCAATACAGTATAGCAACCACAAATGTAAAACGTATTATTTAGAATTTTTTTTCCATTTAACGCTTCTATGTACCCTGTAAGCTGTCCACTGTAGTGACCGCTGTCTCTGTAAAAGGTTAACGTGCTCCGTAAGTCCACGTCAAAATAGCATTTGCAGTTGGTTATTTTTATTTTTACACAATGACATCTCAGAAAATGTGAAAAATATCATCACAGCGGAAACAAACTGATGTCACCCGTACCAGGGAGACGTCGATGCTAAATCTCAAAACTGGTTGCTCCAAACGTTTATTTTGAGACATGTTAGAGTACGAAATGAACTTTACCTTTCCATTGTCGAAGAGCGATCGGTGGGCCTCTTGTAAATATGATATTAGATTGGAAGTGTTGAATCCAATTTCAGCCTCTCAACCATGTTGTGCATAACCTTCCTTGAGCACAGCAAAAAAAAAAAAAACAAACAAGTATCTGAGTACCAAAGTGAAGCCATACCTTGAAACCGCTAACAAGCCCTTGCCTACTTCTGCAGATGAAGTTGAATAAAGTAGATGCAAGTTATTGGTTCATCGACTTGTTTTTTTTTTTGTCCATCCTCAGCCATTGGACCCTGGATCCAGCTGTGTAGACGAAGGCGTCAATAATGGATGATCACGGCGTTCACCAGACCGAACACATGACCACCATCGAAGCCAGCGCCGTAACTCAGCAGGTTTTATCCTGGGAAAAAAAAAAAGAGAGAGCAAAGTCAATCAGCCGTTAAGTGAAACAGGTTCAATATCGCGAGTCGGATGTATTACAGGTGCACGTGACCACCTTCGCCGACACGTCCATGATGAGCGCAGACGAAGACTCCACCTCCTCGCCGGACGATGATCCCTACGACGACACTGATATCCTCAACTCGGCCGGCAATGACGAGGTCACCGCCCATCTGGCTGCTGCAGGTTGTGCTCAGGATTTGCTTATGAATTCAAATGTTGGAAATGTAATTGGTCTGGAAATTTTTATCCCCCCCCCCCCCAAAAAAAAATAAAAGTTTGTAACAGTGAGTAAAATAAAATTCTAATTGAAAGTTTGAACATCACCAAAAATTGATGTAATGTTTGAAAATGACCACCAGGTCGCACCAATGCCTTATTTTCTATTTCGATCCATTTAAATTTCAACGACTTTCTGTTTTCCAGAATGGCTGCTTCAGGAAAACTTCCAAACTGTATTTGCACTTACATTCTTGTCCACCGTTTCCCCTCCAGGTCCCGTCGGCATGGCAGCAGCTGCCGCCGTGGCAACGGGAAAGAAAAGGAAGAGGCCCCACATCTTTGAATCCAACCCGTCCATACGCAAAAGGCAGCAGACGCGTCTTCTCAGGTGAGCTGCAAACACCCGGCAGCGAACTCAATTCAGTGGTGTGAGCGTTCGGGAAGTAAGTGGGTGGTTTGCTAACAGGAAACTGAGGGCCACCCTGGACGAGTACACCACCCGCGTGGGCCAGCAGGCCATTGTGCTGTGCATGTCCCCCAACAAACCGAACCCAATCTTCAAAGTGTTCGGCGCTGCTCCGCTGGAGAATGTGGTGAGTGCGCCTCGTCTCACTCAGGTCAAAAATCACTCAATCATAATTCATAATTCCGTTATTTTTTGGGTTCACCTCACCTGATCTCAAGGTCTGTTTTGTTGTGTGTCGCCCAGGTGAGGAAGTACAAAGGCATGATGCTGGAGGACCTGGAGAACGCCCTGGCCGAGCACGCCCCCGCCGGAGGGGAGCTGGCGTCGGAGCTGCCCCCCCTCACCATCGACGGCATCCCCGTCTCAGTGGACAAGATGACCCAAGTGAGGCTCCGCTTTTGCTCGCGTATGGTTGGTCATGTCACATGAATAGAAGTCATGAACATAAAAAAAAAAGAGAGAGGAGGGATTTAATTTGAGTTTGGACCGCCACTTGCATATCTCTGATCTAAGGGATGAATTGGAGCCAGTCACAAGAATGAGTCATGCCACAGACAAACCTCTGGATTTCCTGAAATCAAGTCGTCATGCAATATTCACTGTAAAAATTCAGCCCGAGCCTGCAGAGGGCGCCCTTTGGCAACATCACAGTCCAACAAAAACAAATTTTGTCCTGTTAAGACAGCCAGCCCTTTTCTAAAAGTATCATAATTTGTAGTTGTTAAACACCTTAATGAGCACAAGGTAGGTTCAGTGAGGTTCAAATTTGCCAGCTGCGTGAATTTCCCCACCCTCCCACGGGAGCCCGTCTTGTTTACACGCCACTCCCAGGGCTGCTGCCCCGTTGCCAGTGCGGCACACACCCTCTGGGACCGTCAGCGGGTGCGCCGCGCGGGCAGGTGTGTTTGTCTGGCGGAAGGATGAGATTAGCAGCAGTAACCTGTTGCCTCACTCGCCTTTTAAAGGGGGTTGTTTTTGTGCCGGAAGCTGCTTTGGATGTGTGGCACGTTTGCCCCAAGTGAGCATGAGCCTGTAATTAAACCCCCAGCCAGGTTTGCAAAGCTGACCCGGCAACATTTTAGAAGGTGCCACTGAACGCACTTGCCAGTATCACGACAGCAGCAAAAGGGAAGAAAATATGCAGTTGATTCACAGCGCACGGGGGGATTTAATCTGCACATGACCATATTTAGTGATGTCAAGGCAGGCAGACGCAGCGATATAATCCCCCCTGCGGCGATGCTCCCATATTACCAGGACGCCGAGGACGTTGGCACTAACGCGCACCCCCGAGCCTGCCAAGCCAGGGAAGTGATGACGTGACGACGCACGGCTTAGCGGAGCCAACGAGCGCATTCATAGGCTCAACAATGCAATCTGTACATGAAGGATGACATTCAGTAAGACGTCCTTTATGAAGATTGCCATCTGTCTGAATTTGGCCTGGAAGCTTCTTGCGCTTGTTGACAAATGAACACAAAATAAAGAGAATTTCACGTTGGATATTTGAAGTTAGCATGATTAGCATCGATGTCATCAAGGGAATAATAGTTGACAAGAACTAACAAAATAACAAAAATTAACCCAAAACAACAAAAACGAATTCAAATTTAGAACGATGACTTCCAAGTGAGTCATGAATGAATGAAAGTTGACTTTTCAACACGTTACGAGCCTTAAACGGCATTCTATTCGAGTCGTCACCAAGTTCTGGCCGACTCGTCAGCCTGGTGCCATGTTCATAGATTAGTCTGTGACTCATTCCCCTTTTTAGAAAGCGTGTTGCTATTTGTGGGCCGTAACCTCCCCGGCATGTTTCTGATCAATACTCGTATCACTTTTTTTTTTCTTTGCTCTTCAAGGGCGCGTCCGTGTCATGCTCACCCGTCTCCTTCTTCTCCTTTGCCGCAGGCCCAGCTGCGCGCCTTCATCCCGGAGATGCTGAAGTACTCAACAGGCCGAGGAAAGCCCGGCTGGGGCAAGGAGAGCTGCAAGCCCGTTTGGTGGCCCGAAGACATCCCTTGGGCCAACGTGCGTAGCGACGTGCGATCTGAGGACCAGAAACAGAGGGTGAGAGGATGCGGAGGCGGAGTGCGCGCTCGATGAAATTCCCCCGTTTCTGTGATCACAATTTTTTTATTTTTTTTTTGCAGTCAATAATAAACTACCAACACTTTACTTTTATATATAACATGAAAAGCCAGAAAATAAATGAGTTATAAAGTAAAATCACAATATATTCCAATCATGGCAATTCAAATTAGAAATGTTCCTGCTGTTGGCCTCTTGGGGGCAGTGTGGTGCCATGCATGCATGGAGTACACACAAATATAAAAAGACTCGAAGAACAAGGTTGTGATTGAGCCTAAATATAAGGATATAGTCAGTAGGGCTTTAGCTAATGATCGAGTCGAACGACTTCTGGTTGATGCACCCCCTCAAGGTGTCCTGGACGCAAGCGCTGCGGACCATCGTTAAAAACTGCTACAAGCAACACGGCCGCGAGGATCTGCTTTACGCCTTTGAGGAGCAGCAGATCACCACCACGACCGCGCAGCACCACCTGGCCACCGCCCAGAGCATCGCCCACCTTGTGCCCTCGCAGACAGTGGTGCAGACCATCAACAACCCCGACGGCACCGTGTCGCTCATCCAGGTCGGGACGGGACACACTGTGGCCACGCTGGCCGACGCCTCGGAACTCCCCGGCGTGACAGTGGCGCAGGTCAACTACTCGACAGTGGCGGACGGCGAGGTAAGCGAAACTACGCCGGAATCGATCGGACAGGGAAAAAACCTTTCTGATTGAACGGACTGCCTAGGTGGACCAAAACTGGGCCACCCTCCAGAGCGGCGAGATGACAATCCAAACCACGCAGGCGTCCGAGGCCACGCAGGCGGTGGCGTCGCTGGCGGAAGCCGCCGTCGCCGCCAGTCACGAGATGCAGCCGGGAGCCACCGTCACCATGGCGATCAACAGGTAAGGAATGCGGCCATTTTGGAGGTCGAGATGAAGGGCATTTCCGCTCACTTCGATGGGGAACGATGATTTGAGCGCCTACATTCGGGACAAAGGAAATTCAGTCACATAAAAATAAAATGTCCTCGGCTTCTTAAAATTTTTTGGAAGATTTATTTGTTTTTTTAAGGGGGGTTGGTGGAGTGTGCGTCGCTAACCGAATATGCTAGCATGTCAGCAGGTTTCTCAGCGTCAAGGTGACTGTGTCACAAATGGCTCAGTCCCATTGGGGCTCGTTACCTGCACCCACCTGAGTCCTCCCACTCCCACCATCACACCTCTACCTGCTGTAGTCTGCAGAACATTTTGTTTTCCTACTTTTTTTTTTCCCAGTTTACAAAGGCTCTTCATCAGTTCATATCCAGAGCCGGCTCGTGCTAATTCGGCCTGGCCGTGATCTGGTTAATAAAATGGCTTTGTTAGACGTCGCAGCACCTGCCACCTTCAGAGAGCTGTGACAGATTCTCTCTAAGTCCAGACTGGAAAAGCCTCTTAGACTCCTGCTTCCCCCCACCCACACACACACACACACACATTTCCCAAATAACCCCCACCAGACAAAATTTACCTCCAATTCTGCACACATAAGCCTTACATGTGCTGATACCACAATGACTGATTAAATTCCTACAGCATTTTTTGGGGGATGTTTTTAAACACTGTGGCATATCGTCTTTTGTAGCGAGGCGGCGGCCCACGCCGTGGCGACGCTAGCGGAGGCCACGCTCCAAGGCGGGGGGCAGATAGTCCTCGCCGAGACGGCGGCCGCTGTTGGTGCGCTAGCAGGGGTGCAGGACGCAACAGGTATTCTTTTTCATCTTCACTATGTCATCGTTCCTCGATGGTTTTGCTCGCATATGGGACAACAGGCCTTCCCACCAGTAGGTGGCACTAATTTAAAAAAAAAAAAAACATTTAGACGCTAGATATGTCCAAGACCAAACTTTTCGCCCTACCCACACTGTTAACACATTTTAGCTTAATGCTAACATATAATGCGAAAACACATTGACAGGGCTAAAGAAATTCGCAGATATTCCAGTGATTTTAAAACACAAATAGAGCAGCAACACGTACAAGAGACGAGAATACTAAGAGACACTAAGGGGGTCGGTGGACACGAAGCGTAATCTCATGGTGACACAATAATTTATTCAATGTTCAGCCTTGCTCTTACGCTGCAGCCAATTAGCGTGGCAGAGTTTTAAGCTTCCCTCCGCTGGCTCCTCCGAGGCTAATCTACTCCGTGCTGATGTGACAGATGGCGCATGTTGGGCACACAACTTGTTGCGTCACTCCCGTCTTTCTCTTAATGCTGTGCAATTTGTCATCTCAGTAAAATGGTCGCTATTTGTGATCATCAATCACACGCAACATACAGTATTTAACATCATAATTTCGAATTAAATTTACGGGCTCTTACATACATATAATCACTTTTATATTTCAATGGCCAATCAATCAATCAATACCACAAATGAGCTTTCAAAGCCTAAGTCAGTCAATCAAAGCTGTCACTGGTTCCCTCGAGGGCCTCCCCCACCCTGTCCCCTACTGGAAAGCTTTGATCCACTCCATTACGAATCCACGTCTTATCTCGAGGACCAGCTGTCAATCCGCGCTTATGCGTCAACTTTCACGTTCGTTCTGAAGCGCCCGTGAGCGCGCACAATGACATAGTCTGCGACTTCCCATCTGATTTGACCAAAGACGCCTGCGAGGAAACATCACGTCCGTTTCAAAGTGACCACTTGCTAAACGGAGCTGCGACGGCCTGTCCTTCTGCCCGCTATTGACCTTAGCGAGCTAATCACTCGAGTGGAGGGCGCCGTTTTGAAGTGCGCCGCCCTGCTGATTGGCTCACGTACACATGCGCGCGGCCCTTTTTAACGTCTTAGCGACAACGTCGAGGAGTGGCTACTCGACGCGGGCCCGCCATCGGGGGGGGGGCAATAATATAAGCCCTCCTCCACTCTGTCACCAATCACTAGCAAGTGGGTTTAGCCAGAGTGGGTCCGACAATTAGCCCTCGGGATTTGAGCTTTGTAACTTTAAAAACAATTACGGCTGCATGCGGACGGCGGTGTGCTTTCGGTTGGTGACACGGACAGATTGAAGGGCGGAGCAGGAGGCCCACGTGACAGTGGCGGTAATCCCTGCAGACACTCACAGCTGTGTTCGGAGGAGAGCGCCGTGGATGTTCAATTGCGCCATTGTTCTGACACGGATGATCTGAAAGACTAGATCTGCACTTGAGTGAGCCAAGGCGGAGACAAACAGGACAAATTTGGCTTTGGAATGAACCTAAGAATGCACTTTCGTGGATTTAAAGCGAATATTTTTCACAGCTCAAACACGTACTTTAAGAAAGATGCTCAGGAGTGTAGTTATTCCGCTTGTCACTGTATAGTTGTACAATGACAACGAACATGAACAAAGAGAAATGGTTGGCGTTACTGGACTACATAAGCACAAGCATTGATAATCAATTCTGGAATGTTCACCTGCTTCCAGGTCTGGTCCAGATCCCAGTCAGCATGTATCAGACGGTGGTGACGAGTCTGGCGCAAGGCAACAGGCCCGTGCAGGTGGCCATGGCGCCGGTAGCCACGCGCATCGACAGCACGATGACGCTGGACGGCCAGGCGGTGGAGGTGGTAACACTGGAGCAATGATCCACCCAGAAGAGCGAATTCCAGTTCCCAATTCTGTACAAATCTGTTTTTAATTTCAGGCGAAAAGTACACGTGACGCGTCCTACATTTATTTTGTAAAATGATTTTTGTTTTGCTTAGGTATTTATTTGCTCTTTAAAAAACATCCTTGAAAATGAACTAAAAACGCCTCACCGGTACCTGCACTCCTTTCTGTGTACTCCACTTGACAATAAAATATTACTTTGGATCACATCACTGTACTCAGGAAGTACATCCGTTTTTTGTTTGTTTGTTTCTTCATATTGGAAGGCTGTAATGCTTTCTCCTAAGCAGACGTTTTAGTGTACAAAATCACAGAACTATTTTTTAAACAGCTGTGCCATCATCTATGTTCCTTATTGTATATTTCTTTTGCGTCTTTTCAACATTTTGACTCTATCCGTATGTAAATTGGCTTTGTCGGGATAGACGGTGTAGTATGTTGTACAGACTGCGTCATGACCCTTCACAGAGGGATTTGTGATTGAGGACAAGAATAATAAAAGTTACTTGACTTTTAACATTTTTCATTTGTTGAACTTTGTATTGTGTGCTACTACAAAATAACGAATTAAAGAATTAAACGTATAAACATCCCTTGCCTGCCATAAAAAGATGGTTTTATCTACATTACCTGCGGCTTGCGTGGAAAAACAGGCTCAACATTTATTCTAATTGTGACAACTTAATTTGCATAGACATTGATGAAATGTAACATGTTTTCTTAATGTCATTTTCATTTCTTTAAATCCATATCCATAGTTTGGAAATCATTCCTGATGAATGAATCACATTTTGTGTGTAAAAAGAGCTATAAATTAACCCTAATGCAGCTAGCGACAACATCAAGCTAGCTAAAAGCTAATTAACACCGACGCAAATATTGATTTGACGTAACATCTTTTTACACCTAAATTTTATTAGTTGAATTCAGATACATGCTCAATATCGTATTTAGAAAGAACTGACTTACATAGGCACCGAGTGTGGGTAAAAAAAAAATAAAAAAAGGCTCAACATGAATGCTAATGTGAGCCAGTGATGCGACAGGATGAAAGAGCGAAATTCAAATTCAGATACTAACAGCAGTGGGCGCCAATTGTGTCGTTTTATTTTAATCCTACATAACGCTATTATAGTTTGTACTGCAAGGTTTTTTTTTCCATTTTTGTAAAAAAATAAAAATAAAAATAAATAAATAAAATAACAATAAAAATATATTTTGAAAAAAATAATTGCATTTACCATCATCATAGAACACATCTACATTCAATGTTGAGGCCGTTTTAGCCTACACTAATTTAAGAACTTTAGAACTTCTCCGCTAGCATTCCATGCTTCCTATTGCCCTTCTCCCTATCATAAAAGCGTTCCAACCTCCACGTTCTCCTCACCCAGCAGCCTCCCTGCCGTGACAGACAGGGCCGTGATTACATCATAAGCCGCACCAACCTCCTCGGCTTTAAAGCCTGGGATTTGCCCGGAGGGGGTTGTTGGGGGTGGGGGGGCCTTCTGTTGCATACACACATAGTGAGAGACGGAGAGGAAGCGAAAGAAGGGCGCACGGGCCTTAATCTATCAGGCATCATCCTACATCCCACGTCCTCCAGATTAAAACCGAGGCCAGGTCGCGCTCGCCGTGATGAAGCCGTTTTCCTCCCTTGCTGCTTCTACGTAACATTCGGTGGAATCAAACAGTTTGACGGAACGTCGTACTGGGGCGTGTGCTTTCTTGGAAAAAGGCCTCGTACCTCTTGGGGGTTCTCCCGCTACTTAGCTAAGTGCAGGAAATCTTTCAACGGCACCATTACAACTCAAGACCTGTTGGACTTTTAGTCCTTTTGCCCAATGTAACTATACTATGGTAGCAATTTTTTTTAATTCTCCCTCACGTGGCCAACTGACACTTTTCCAACCTCTGATTGGTTGATCTGAGCAAAACCAAACGCATGGGCCGCTCCAGCTAAACAAGCTCGCTTACAGTGGATAAAAAGGTTACAGTTGCTGCCTTTGACTCGGGCCTGATGTCTTTTTTTTTTTTAAATAAATAAAGCATCCACTCTATGCATTGAAGGTGCTGGATGTAGGATTAGTGCATCCAAAGGAAAGAAGCTATTGATTTGCCGGGGCTCGACGGGTCCTTGTAGCCGGCGAGCCACGCACGCGGGCGCACACTCCAGAGCCGAGCTTTAATCTCCACTAATCGTTTCTTAATACGCGCATCCCGGGCCCTGCACGCAGGCAGGAACACAAGCTGGTGGCCAGCCAAGTCCGGGAGAGGAGACACCACCTCCTGTAGCTTTTGGGAGTCAAATGCAATTTACAAGTTTGAACAAAAGTATTGAGACACCACCATGACACAACGATTTTATTCATTAATATTAATTTAACTAAAGAAATGAGAGAAGAACTGAACTGAGTTTGGTTTGTCTAAAACAAAAATGAACGGGTTAAGCTATTATCACACACCTGTTTGCAGTGTGTGCGACGACAACATAAAACAAAGGCAACTCATTTTAAGAGTTGTTTGGCCACTTCTAAGACCACCCATATTCCTGGCATGGACTCATTGAGTGACAGGTGTGTCCCAATACTTTTGCCCGCACAACGCCCTTCCCTTCCTCACCTTTCCCAACTCGCCAGTCCAGACGGCGCGTAACCATAATCTCATTGCGCTAATGCCCGGTAGCACAGGCGGCGCTCTGTCTCCCCTGGCGGCCTCCGTGGATAAACGTGTGCGAGAGATATGGAGGAAGGGAGGAGAACAAGGGAGGGAGTGAGGGGGGGGGGGTAGATTTTGGTGGGCTGAAAAATGCGGCTGTAACTCGAGCCGCGCTGCCCATCTGGAGTAAATGGCCCACAATGCACTTGGATGCAGAGAGGGATACAATGAATCAGTCTTTTTTTTTTTTTTATTGTGCACAATACAATCATCACATAGCGCCTGCGTTGCTAACAATACAGAACAAAATATTAGCCGAATGGGAAGTGCAGCCTTATAAAGCTTGGGATTTATATACCGGCAGATAAAGAAGGTTTAATCCCCACATCCCGCTGTCACCTACATTAACAGAGCGTGACCCAGATAGAGGCAAGTGCTCTCGGCCTTGAACTGTTCATGGCGCTGACCGCCGTGACAGCTTTTGGGAAAGCTACTCTTTTCTTTGGGAAAGGGAAGGGGGGCCGCAATGAAAAGGGAAGGGTAAGATGACACCGTACCCTCGGCTAATTATGCCACGGAGCTAAGAGAGGCAAGAAGCAAGGGGGGACCACGCCGCCGTTGGATCACGTCGTACTGGCATACGCTTCGTTAAAAAAGCTTCCATTTGCGATCTGCCTGCTATCGCAGGCAGATTGCAAATGTCACCGTGGAAACCGTCACCATGTACGCGCCACGCATTTGCATCATCCCACAAATGGCGTCTTTCTGCAAGAATCAAGTCCCATTTGGACACATAAAGGACACTTGGTTCGGTTCAGCTCGACAGCTTTTTCGCAGAGATGCCACGAACAACATAAATGTAATGTTTTTGTTTTTTTTCTTTAAGAAGCTAAACCATACGCTAAAATATATTTTTGCTCTCAGAAAAATACACGAGGAACAGAATCAAATAGAATGTAAAGAAAATACGTTGATGAAGTCATCATTTTGGTCTGCCCAACTTTGCCACCAGGGGGCACTAAAATAGTCATGAAAACACAAATGAAGAACACTTTCACAACGACTACGACTCAGTAAGCTGCAGTAACATTAGTAATTATTCTATAAAGATATGCATGCAAGTATTGTTTTATTAGATTTTAAAATTTGCTTTTAAAATTATTTTTTGTTGTTGTAAATCTTCACATTTTTTCATTTGCCCCATCCCTCAGCAAAAAACAAAAAAAACAAAAGAAAAACCAAAATTGTTTTTACCTGCACTGGTCTTGTTTGCCAGGTTTGCCATCCTCCTGGAAAGCGGGAGCTATGAGGCTGTGGTGTGCAGGGGAAGAACCCAGCGTCACCCCGCCCTTCACCACCAACAGCCACTCACTCATTCGGCTTGGGACTGGAAGGAGGTTGCAGCACAGGGGGATGTAGGGAACGTGGGGGGCCGAGGGGTGGTCTTGGTTTTCTCTCTTGCAGGTGGAGGCTCTCGAGCAGTAGTTGGCAAGTCTAGAACCACCGGATCCTTCTACCTCACCAGTGTGAGTTCTACCATTGCCAAACACCACCAGAAAGCTGCCTGACGATGGACTCGTCAGCCATCGTGAGTCCACCAAAAGTACGTCAAAGTGTCGCATGTCTGTCTTCTCCCATATTGGCACCACACATAATTGCTCAAAGCATATATACAGCAGCAAAAATGTGCTAGTGCCAAAACGGGCACAAGAAGAACAAGGAGGAGAGACTGGCGCTGCTGTCATCGGAGACGCATCAAGATGAGATGTCCATCCGAGAGCGCGGCGGGTCACAGTGGTTCTTTCTCTGCTCTGTTTATGGCCCTATGGTAATTCACTGATAGTGAGCTCTCACAGTGAATTCTACCAGTGCCATACACAGAACAGGAGTCAATGTCAAGACTGCCGCGGCCGCTGGGGAAAAACCTGGAGAGAAGAGAGAGAACAGATGATAGGCAGAACCAGCAAAGTCCAACAAATAGACAACACGATGTTGGACGGTGCTGAAGGCCTGAGCGTGATATTTGTGGAGTCACAACCTGTTATAATGGCTTCACAATTGAAATATAAATGTTTGGCAAAACAGTTTAAAAAAAAAACCTTAAACGAAATAAATTTCGTTCAAGGCCCCCTAGTGGCTCCGAGATGCGCACGGAACATGAGTGATGCTCTTCCAGCGGAAACGGGTAAAAAATTTTGTTCCGTCGAGTTCAGTCGCTTAAATTAACATCAGGCAATCCAAGCTTCATTGACCGACCGATCCCTGAAAATGGCCGCCCTCAGGGTCAACCGAGGACACTGCGGCAAGACTACGGCAAAAAAATAATAAGAATACGCAGTGGGCTACCATTGCCATTTTGTATGTACGCAACCGCTGCAGTGATGCGGCTTTCCTGACTTGTGGACGCCGTTGCCGGTGTCCCAGACGCCCTAGACGCCACACCCTTTTCTGCGGCCATTATCTTGCTCACCCTGGGCCCATTCCATTGATCCCTGGCCATTCAAACTGCGTGCTAAGTGATTCCTCAGACGCCCCAAATGGCTCCCATCGCCATTTCCTGGACTCAATCAATAGCACTAAAAAGGAGGCACCAAAAGAACCGCTGGTCCTGTTTGGTTATCTAATGAGCTTACAATGACATTAGGTTTATTTGGGGTGGCCTGTGAATTACGAAAACAAATTTAGTCAAGTCATCACTTTGAATTATTAAATTATGTCTTATTGTCATGACGTCATCCAAAGTATTCTTGGGCATACTGTCGTTACTGCAATATCTGTTTTTAAAAATTTTTTCTTTCAACCTAGATCAAACTGAACATGTAAAAATAATGATATCACTCACCCGTTCATTTGTCACTTATATTTTGATTGTTATTATTGTTATTTTTCGTGCCATCGTTAATAGGAGCTGCTCCAAAGGCCCATCTTCGCTTAATCGCATTTGTGACCCGCAACTTCGACGCTTGTTTCCGGAGGATTTATAGTTCGTGTCATGCAACCTTGCCTTGAAGTCGAAACTTGGAAAAAAAGAAAGAAAAAAAACCGAAGGGGGGGGGGGTGAAATCGTTTTCTCGCTGACCATCCCCGTCATGACAACGATGCCATTAACTGAATGTTTTTTATTATTTATATTTATATCGTGTAACTGTATAAACGGCATTGGCGTTAATGGCGGTGCTCCGGGGCAGGTGTAAAAACAGGTGCAACGCAATTCAAACGTGAATTTCAAATGTGTTAAAGACAGAAAGACAGCTGGAAAATAATTTAAAAAACAGCCACAAATAAATTTATAACCACTTCATTAAAATGACATAGCATTTTTGGTCAACATTTTTACAACTGATTCCAATTTAAAATTTGTATTTCAAGAAAGTCAATGCCGTGGTTTTTTTCGTAGGACCTTTCGGGCTGTTTTATAGAAAAAAAAAAGATTAAGAGACAGCGGCAGTGAAATTATGATAAATACGAAATTTCGTTCATACCTTATTGCGGTTCCATAGCATGGTGCGTCATCGGGGGTCTGCCAACTCGAGTGCATTTAATCTGCAATTAATATGCTTTCCGTTAAAAAAAAATGAAAAGAAAAACAAGTATGAGTGCCTGCTGTGCGTGCTCACGAGAGGCAGCGCACAATTCCAATGAGACAAAAGAGGAATCCGAGCAGCGTCGTCAACTTCCTGAGTATCAAATGTCAATTGGAGCCTCTCTCCCGCCCGCCTCCCCCCTTGCTCCCTCCCCCTCTTTCTCCTCCCTCCCCTCTACCTGGCGTGCACCTTTTTTTGAAATGCGCATGCGCAAAAACGAAGCTCACCACTTCCGCAGGTGGCTTTTAAAAATGTCCCCCTTCCAAGCACCCGCCCCATTCGAAGTGTTGAATATTTGCTTAGTGTAACGTGTGCGACACATTTTAGCCCCTCCCGCCCCATTTTAGGATTAAACGATTTCGTGGCATTTTCTAATTTCGAACACCACTTTTATTTATTTGTTTGGTTTGTCCCAAACACATCAAGAACAGATTTACGTCACCTCATCTCCTTCTTATTTCTTTCTTTTTTCTTCTTCCTTTCCTTTTTTTTGATATGTACATTTGTGTCATTTGCATTTTTGTGCGGACCAGTTACTCATTTAAAGGCCACTTTATTAGGGACAACTGCTAATGATATGCAACACAAGAGCTGTGTCAACAATTCTATTAATTTAAAATGTATTATTCTGGTCATGTTTTTATTAATAACCACTGTCTACTTCTGTAACTGTATCTCTATTTTATTTAATCTAAAACACCAATACATTATTTTTCTACAGTTTAAAATTGTTGCTTCCTGGCAAAAAAATATGAACACATGATAAAAATATTGACCCCCTGATTTAGGATACTGTGGGCCTGTTCTATCTCACCAGTAATAAATATCAATTTTTTTTTTTGCTGTGTTGCTGTTATTTAATTTTTTTTATCAAACTTGATTTACTGTACATTTGGAAATTATATTTATTTGAAAAAATCTCATATAGTTCAAGAACCAAACCATGATGGAGCTCAAGGATGATTAAACAGAGGCCTTAGAGGCCTGCAGGCCCTTTTAGTATCACTTCGGGCCTCCATGCAACATCTAACCAAAAATATGATTAAAAAAATATAATGCACCACCGCAATAATAAGCATTTCCTCCTCCTTACTCTCTCGATGATTAAACAAACAATTAAGCAGACAGCAGCACATTTACCACCACACACTCCGCCATGGTGCCCCTCCTCCCTCGCGTCAGGCTTAGATGCTGCTGAGGCTTCTCAGGCCTAAGATGCTGTTGGCTCGAATGACATCCAGATGGCTAAGGGCAGCATAAAAAACGGAGAGAGATGAAGGAAGGAATACAACCTGGTTGGTTTGCGGCCTCCTCTGCTTGCCTCTCCTCCGGCGGAATAACTCTGATGCAGTGAGGATGCCTCATATATGGAAGCAAGCGCTCCTCCTCCTCCTCCTCCTCCTCCTCCTCCACATACCTGCTGCTTTTAATTAGTCAGATACCTGCACAGTGGAAGGCATCAGGAGTTAATGTAATATTCAAAAGTTGATGGAAGCGCGGTTTGGGTTACTGGCATGGCTGAATAGCGACGTTGACATCCAGCCCACCTACATACAGGGAGTGAGACACCCGAGCCTCGGATCACCTGTTGGTGGTGGATGAATATTTAACATGCTAATGTGTGGAACAGGTGAGGATCAGATGATGAGACACACGACCCGGCATGAAATAATGATGCTATGCTATCAAATGCGAGAAGAAGAAAAAAATGAAATGGGTTTCACCCAAAATAAAAAATAATTAAATAAATTAAACAGGAAAAGATGATATGAAGATGTAGTGTACTGCTCTTTTAAGTTAAATATAACTGAACTGTGGTTAATAAATGTACTGAACCTGAAAAGTAAAACTTGCAACTACAATTTTTACTTTTCATATACAGTACATATATCGCGCACATGCGCACGCACAAACGCGCACACACACACACTCAGTACCAGTCAAAAGAAACTTCAAATTCAAACGGACTCAACACATTGAAGAGGTCAAGCAATTAACTCTTGCACAGACGTGAACTGAAAGTCATTCCAAGTCATAACGCATCATCCACATCATAAAGCTAGCTGAGAAAAGAAGGCGCCTACTTTGAAGACTCTACGTTATAAAACTTATTCTATTTAGATTTTTTTTGGGTGGTTCGGAAAATGTTTAAATAATGAAAAAAACCCACACTGGATTCGAGGGTGTTTCCAAACTCATGACTGGTACTGTAAATATATATCCATATATGTACACATATATTCTATTTTCCAATACACAACAAAGTATATTCGTGAAACATTTTTAATGATATTTATTATAAAAAATAACAGTAATCATCTCAAGTTGACTGTGTCTCTTTGTAAAGTGTATCTTTGATTCGACCAGTAAACTGAGCTTCAATCAAGCCACTGAAGTGACTCAGAGCTCTTCAAAATGACTCATTCAACCAAACAAAGCCCGCTTCAAATTTGACCCTCTTATCCTAACCGTGCACAAATGATCCCTTAAAAAGCTTCCGATTGATTCCAACCTGATGTTGTTGTTGTGGCGTCTGAGGGCAGGGCTCATACCTTAAAAGGCCGCCGCCATTGCAGCGGTAGTACAGTATCAGCGGCAAAATGGGTCACATGATCACCACCATCTTGAGGAGGACCAATGGGACAGGCCGGAGGAAGGCTTTTTGGCATTACGTCACCGCTTTGTCCTGCACTGCGGCGAAAACGGGGAGCTTTAAATATTTCATTGAGCGTGTCGGGTTGCTGCACCTCTGGAGGTCAACGCTCCTCCATCCTCATCCTCTCGATGCCGAGGGATGATTGAGGCGGGCATTTCTGCAGAAAAACAGAAAAATAATGATTACTGAGCAAACAAAAAGTAAGTCTGTGTGAGAGGGAAGCACTTTGAAAGAATCTGACTGTTGTTCCTCAGGGCTATGATATGGATACCTGACAGTTTGGTTACCAGCCAAATGCAGGGCACACATAGGCAGACCACCATTAGTGCTCACAATCACCTTGAGGAACAATTTAGTGTGTTCCATTAGCTTAGCATGCATGTTTTTGGAATGTGTGTGGGGGATTGGGGCGGGGTGTAGTACTTGGAGGAAACCCACGCAGGCACGGGAAAGAACATGCAAGCTCCACACAGGAAGGCCGGACTCGAAACCTCCACCTCTGCACTGTGAGGCGGACGTGCTAACCAATCGCTCATCTTCCAGCCACTTAGAAGAAAAAAAAACCTCAAACATTAGAAATATGACAAGTACTGTTAAAGAGTATTATAACATTATTCGGACATATTGTATCTTTCTGTGCTTATTGCACAGTGCAACTAAATTCATGACAACCTGATTCGATAAAAATAACAAGCAGAGGAAAAAGACGTCAAAGGGTAGCAGCAGTAGTAGGTTGTATAGCCGCCCAGAAATGGGGCAGATTGATGCGTGACAGAATTTTTTTTAATAGCCTAGAAGGGATTAAAGTGCCTTATGTCACCACATTTCTCTCCCTCCCCTCAAACCACTGGTCATTAGGCACAGCCATGTTCAAGTGCATGAGACACCAGGCGCCACCATCTGGCGATAAAGGAAAAGTTCAAAATAAAAGCACATACAATAAAATACCACCACCAACAGAAAAATCATCACATGCCTGAAAATAACAATAAAATGTAATTATAATAAAATATATTAGCAAATCTTATTGTCCAGCATGATAGCGCGCTAAGGGATGGAGGTTATCAAGGCCCCACGAAGAAGATGGTTGTTTGGAACGATGATGACACCTTGTGGCCAACCTTGGTACTTGAGCACTTTCCCAAATGAGAACCTATTACTGAACACTGGTGTGAAAATAAAGTACTCAAGTGCCTCATACTAACCTGTTTACAGTAGCGTTTTAAAATAAACAAAATCAGATATTTTCATTTGAGTGTGCAAAATAAAATACAAATTCTCCAAATAAGTCAGTCGTTTTGTACACATTGAATGTTTTATTAAAAAAGAGAGAAGTTATAACAGTGTATTTTTTACACCACTATTCATGAGGTTATAAGCCTATTCATGGAGAGCATTTGTCCTTATGTTTTTTTTGACAAGCATGCCCACTTCACAATGTCAAAAAAGAAAAAGAAAATGAAAATATAAAAAGAGGGGCACAAAGGGAGGGCAAGTGGGGGGTGCTGTGAATAAGACCAAGGAAGCAATTTTGGGGTAAATAAAAATAAAACACTAGGTAGCAAAGAGTGCATGCTGTGTGTAATGTGTGGGCTTCGACATGTCCAGAACTTGTGGCACGGGAATGGGAGGTGTGCATGCAAGTGCACAGTAGGTAGACACAGATGGGGAGTATACACTGTGCTGAAAATACAACCGAGGCTCCCTGAACGCAACACAAGTCAACTCCTTGTCATGTTGATGTTTCGAGGTACACTTTTCAACCAGGGCCACTTGGGACATTGGGTTAAGTCTGAAAAAGCTAATTTAGTTTGAAAATGAAAACTTAGCTGAATCAATTCTTTGCACTTTTAACGCAAAGGCAGTTAATTGACTTTTTCCCCCCCACACACCAACAGCAGGCTGAGTATATGATCACTTTATCAGCCAGCAGGTGCACAATGCTTCTGTAAAACCAAAACGAGGACTTCCAACATAAAGAGAGCTGTTGAGTTTTTTTGCCAAGAGGTTACAAATAATTTCTTTTTGGAGAGGGGGGGTCGTGGGGTGGCAGTTTATTTTTCTCCCATTCAACAATCTAAGTGGGATTACAGAGGTCCAGCACAATACCGCACAAAGGTAATAGCAAGAATTCCGATCTGGATTACTTTTAAAACAAATAAACTCTTCTTTCAGGGGTGCGGGGCTTTACTATTTATGAAGTTCGTAACATTGCTGTTTGGTGGTTAGGATTAAGAATGAAAGAAGGCGGGGGGGGGGTAGGAACATTTGTTGGCAGCTTCCAGAGAAATAAGATCAGAATCTGCACACGACCTTTTTGGGTTATCCTGAGAGGGCGCCGATCCAAAATCAAATTAAAAAAAAAAAGCCGGCATCTTGCTACACTGAACCTCTTTAAATGTACCGCCGATGCAACACAAACCAAGGACGTGGTGCCAGCCTTTCCATGTGCCTCTTGTTTCGGATGGACTACGCTAGGAAACATCTGCACAAATGAAGCATCTTATACATATCATCACACGACAGACGCCATCTAACTTAAAAAAAAAAATTTAAAAAAAAAACAACAAAAAATCTTGACTTAAGCCATATGAATGCTATCTATTTGGAGGACTTGCAACCCAGAACTAGCTATGTATTAGCATCCATCTAAGTGTAGATTGTCCAAAGAGGAAGAGGAGTCCCAAATGTGCTTTTTTTTTTTCTTGATCGGCTTCCTTTGTTGTTGTTGTTGTTGTCGACGAGGCACAGAGGAGGGGAGTTGAGCTGGGATCCACCCTACTGCATTCTCGGAGTGGAATACATTGCGAGGTCCTCTCCGAGTACTTGTACTGCCGTGTTTGGTACTGTAGACACGCAATTCCCGCGTTGGGAGAAAAACTGGGCGTGGAGGGGGGTCGGGGGGGCTAAGGGGGGAAAAATGGGACCCCCGTGAATCCAAAGCGTGCTCAGAGCAGTGATGTCACGTTGAGTGGTGTCATTTGTTCTGGTGACCCCCCCCCCCAGAAAAAAAAGTCACTGCCGAGCCGGCGTCCAAAACCGAGATCGCATCTGTCCATGAGCGTAGCGACATACCCTGTGCGTGATTGTGCGTCTCTTCAAATACTGTCTTTGCGTTGAGCGCCACAACCCCTTTGACACACACAAGAAAAAAAAAAGGGGGGGGTACAAGGAAGAGATGCCAAGAGGGGTGAGGAGGAAGCTAGATATTCATAAAAATCCTTGTTTAGTAATAATAATAATAATAAAAAAAATCAAGGTGTTTAAATATGAATATTATAAGTCTGCTTTGTCATGGGTTAGGAAATCAAATATAGTCTCTGTTGGGGGCGGGGCATAAGGGTTGGGGGGCTGGGGGGGGGGTTAGGGTTGCTGCAGGAGGAGTAGGACGTCCACCACTACAACTCCATGTCCTGGGCCTCGTCCTCGGAGAAGTCAGACATGGAGCTTTCGGACGAGGAGTCGCCCGCCCCCTCCTCTTGCTCCTTTAGTGCCTCCTCTGTTGCATATTTCTGGATGTACTCTGCACACACACGGTAACGCATCATTGAAATACCTGTTTTTTTGTTGTTTTTTTTTTTTGGGTCTTCTTCCGCAAACCTTTGATTTTCTGCTTGTACTCCTCTGGCCTGTGCAGGTACATGGCGGCCGCGTCTCCGTTCAAAGGATCGATGGGGTTGGGGTACGCCAGCAGCTGGGGCAGGAACGACTCAAAGATGTTTGTCAAATCTGCCGGGTGCCGGGGACACGAAAAGTCGGTCAATACACGGCTAGCTGAACTTGATTTTCAATCCCAAAAACTGTCAGTCAAGAGGGGTTAATCAATGTGGAGCGCAAATGGTAATCAAGTAAAATTACTCACCCTTTGAAGGCCCCTGAGAAAATTGGCTGTTTGTTGCTTCTCTGTTCAGTTCCCTGTTTGACATTCTCCGCTATGCTTCCAAACGGCATGCGACATGGACGCTACCAGTTGTCCTTGCTAACTGCGTGGCGGCTATTGTACTCGACGAGGCTAAATGCGTTCCGATGTCCCAAGTGAAACGACGATATCGAACACAGCTAAAACGAATTGCAACAACAATTGTAAGCTCCTGCGGTTCTACTCTCGTCCGCTAGGTGTCACCACTGAGGCCTTTATGAAGGGAAGGGGGGGCCGGGGAGGGGCTTGCACTTCCCCAGTGAAGCCTTTTTGTTTTGTGTGCGTGGCCCTGCAACAGCTGCCCAACTTCCGCAATCATTTTAAGAACGGCGGCCGCCGGCGCCTCGCAGTTGACCGCCGCTAAATCATCTCCGTCACAAAGGGGGCTTAGACCTTTCCTGGCGCTGGTGTTACCTCATTAGAATTCACCTCTCCCCTCAGTGAGAAGATTAAGGCAATTCAGCAACACACACGCGCGCATACGCACACGGACACACTCACCGTAAAGGGCTGTCCACGTCTGGTTGATGACATCTAAACACACCGTTCCTGACCTGGTTGGAGGAGCAGAGGTCATGTTGGGAGGAAGCAGATTGTTTCGATATACATTGGACATTTAAAAAATAATCGGAACGCGGTCCCTGAAAGGGTTAAAATGTTTTTTTTTTTAATGATATTAGGTTGAATTTTTTTTGATATCACAAAAAATTGAAACATGGTCCCTGAAAGGGTTAAAATGTTTTTTTGTTTTTTGTATTTAATGACGTAGTTTTTTTTAATATTAAAAAAAAAATCAAAACGTGGTCCCTGAAAGGGTTAAATGTTTTTTTTTAATGACAGTTTTAATTATTATTTTTTTTAATATCACAAAATAGAGGATCTGGCACTCTAAGCATTGGAATAATGAGGCTCAGACAAACAATGCGGTCGGCCACGTTTTGGCTTCATTCATCGCGGTGGTAATCGGCGGCTGTTGGCGTACTTACGCTTCGTCGATGTTTGGATGAAAGATCTTGTTCATGAATCCTGAAAAAGTTCAAAAAATATATATATAATGTATCAAATTGTTACATCGGGTGCGACGCTCTTCACCTATTGACGGCGATTTGAAGGGGTATTTGTCCGGCAGGTCCACTCGCACCTTCCACACGCCGCCCTCGTACGGTGCTGAAATAGAGCGGGAGACATCAGTTGCGCGGGGACTTTTTCCTTCAATGTAGGTGGCCATGTCGCGGGAAGAAAACAGCGTCAACTGAAAGCGACCCGCCTCGTGTGCCAATTGGAAGAATTCATGACTTTGATGCACAGCAGATGTCAGGGAACGGCACGTTATCTTTTATGAGCGTTTTTGCGAGGCTGCATAAATTGAGCAAATCATAAAAACGTGTATAAAAGACAAGACTTACTTCCCTGTGGTCCGAAGAACTTCACTACAAACTCATTGAGTCCACTGAGGATGGTGACTTCATGTTTGCTTTCGATGCTGATAGGCTGTCAAGGACTTTCATTTGCAATCAAGATTTTTTTTTAAGTGACTTCATCAATGTGCAGACAAGCTGAGGCAATAAAGACCCATGAGCTCCATAGTCGCAGCCAGCTTGTCAGTCCTGGTAGAGTGCATATCCCATTAGCTTTAAGCACTGACCCCCTTCCTCCCCTCCCAAAGGGTCAAATTAAACTAAGGGGTTATTTTCAGCACCGGCGAAAGCGAGTGGAATCCCTGACCTGAGCCAGCTAACGTGTCGACGCTCGGCCCGGGCCAAGATGCCAGGCTGCGACTTTCGAAGGATGTCAAGAGATTGGAGCATGCGCGCATGCTAGCGTCCTGCCAATTGTGAAATCACTCGTGCGTGTCACCCCGAAGATGGGGGGGGGAATGGGACGGACCCTTGCGGGGAAACGTTGCGCGGCCGTGACGTGTGGTTTACACTACCGGTCAGACTTGGCAAACAGTTATGAGGCTCGAGCTGTATCAGAGCAGCCAAATAAAGATGGCAGGGATGGAGCATTTGGTCAACCGTAGCGCAAGCAAAAAAAGAATGACTTTCAAAGAGCTGCTTTGAAGTAAGTACGGCGCAGTTGTTATTGTTTGGAAAGCTACAAACACGAGTTCAATGCTGAGTGACACCCGCACTCTCCCTTACCTTGGATTAGTATAGATAAGTCATAATCTGTGGCTTGCACCGGGTGTCATTATCTTTTCATCCACACAGTGTCTTGACCTAAACGGAATCAATCCCTCCTCGAAATTTACATACTTTACTTTCTATAAGCACCTGAAAAAAATGTGGCGCGCTAGCTTAAAAAAAAAAAAAAAAAGAACAAACTTCTTTCTCGGTCTGCAATTACACATTTATCCCTCGCCGACCACAGTTTGACTTTTCAAAGACGTTCAAGGGTTTAAATATGCTGTTTACGCTTGTGGCGTAGACGTGCCTTATTTTCATCCCTTCAAAATATTCCGTTCTGACCAACCTCGTTCCAAGTATGGAACACAAACATGGAAGACAGGCACAGTGTCAAAAAGGCAAATGACATTTTTTCTTCTCTAAAAACCACCTCCCGGCATCTATATTTGTTTTAGAACACCCAAATTGAATCATGGTCTCAATGCAGCACATTTCGAGCACACAACATCCCGAAAAATATTTATGACCTCGGAATCTAATAACATCTGATTAAATTCAGTCATAAAGCGGCAACTATTACGCTGACCACCAGCTGAGATGGAACAGAAGCCATAACCAAGCTACTCCAGCAAGGAAAAAAAACAAGCAAATGAAAGGTTAGTGACTAACAAAAAGCACCGCTTGATGTCCCCCAAGCGACTCGAAGGACACGTCACGTGACGACCGAGAGCTCAACCGCAGCGTGTAAGCGCGTTGCTTATTATGCGCCGCCCGACCGTATAAGAATCGCACTTGAGCTGAAATCAAAAGATGACGCCGATCTACTGCCATCCTCCAAAACGACCAAAAGCGAGGGGTCGAATCGGGTCGGCCAACAGAGTGGCGTGCCGCGAATATGTCGGAATGGAGAGAAAGGTGGAAGAGCGACGGCAACAAAAAGGTAGCGACGGGCGTCTTCCCTTGAAAGCCGAATGACAACATCGCTTTGCTATGCGGACTGCAGAAGAGACGTCAAACGTTTCAACATGAGTCAAACATGCGAAGACTTTCCACTGTAGAGTTCTTACTCTACAAGGAACGACAAGCAAACCAGACGAGTTACAGAACCAGAGTGGGCTCGAATAAAAGCCTTGTGGCACACATAAATTTAACGCGGTCCAGTGAAACTATTTCAAATATTCCTGTTCCTGAAATTGTTCTGCGACAAGGTTTGAATGTGTGAGAGCATAATAAGCGTCCTATTTTTAGGCGCAGCTCAACGGCAAGTCCAAACAAAAGCAGTGGTAACCAAGCAGGGAGGGGGGGGGGGGGGGGGAAAACCCCTTT
>CAAKHF010011083.1:40062-60531 GCA_901007745.1 Hippocampus kuda
TTGTAGAAAAAAAAAAAGCTTCCCTTCTGACGTCTCTCACCTCAGTCCATGTCCATCTGCTTTTTGAAGTCACACCTGAGGAGAGAGGAGAAAAAAAATTGAAGCTAATCCGTGACTTCAGCATCAAGTACTTGGCCAGAAGTGCTCTGGCGCCGTCTAGTGGACATAAGTGAGCATTAGAAAAACCTGCAGCGCATCGAAGTTTAAAATACCCACTTGGTGCATCTCGGTCCCTCGCTCAAACAGGCCATCTTTCCTGCAGACAAGAAAAAGTTAGTGAAAGACTTCAGGCGTCCTTACCCGACTCAGATCTCGAACAAACAAGAGGTACACGCCATTTGAGTATGACATGTTCAATTGATACGTATGCAAGTGTGCGTGTGTCTCACCAGTGATGAGGAGCGTTGGACACCTCGGCGACGGCCTGAAAGACAAGGTAAGAATATCATTAGCATTGCTTATTGCCCAAAATGACGCAGAGGATGTCAGCCATTTTGGGGTCCACTTCGTGACGATGCAGGCCTGCGGACACAAATGAGACGAATCAGGTAAAGTTGCGCCATTTGCTTTAAATTACCAATAGTCTGTACGTTAACCTTGAATACGCCGTTTCAGGTCTGTTTGAAGAAGAGCCTGCGGAGAGAAAGAGGACAATTAGAACGCATGTATATGCAAATGCTGTCGACAGTGTTTCATTGAGATGCATGCCAAGCGTTGGCGATTTACCTCCTTGTTCACACGCTGGGTTGGAATTTGAGAGCTGGGAAGAAAGTCTGCCATTAGTTATTGCTCACGTCAAATAAAAGTGCTTTTTTTTCTCTCAAGATTGCGGTTGACGTTCAGCACGGAGCAAACATTTTAGGCTCGTTTCCTTACCGGGTGTTAGGCACGCCAAAAGCAACACCCGTCGGGGTGCAAAGTTACCAAAAAGAAGTCGATTGAATTTGAAGAGGTGAATGAAGGATTTTCAGCAGACGGCCGGGCTCCTCTCGTCTTACTTGGCAAGAAGTTTCGGATGGTCTTTGTGGGAACTCGGCAGGCGGTTTCGGTCGACGTGCTGCTGTCAGTCTGCCAGCGCAAGAAAGTGGCTCATGAGCCTCGCCTTTTATACGTTTCCGGCGTTGACGTCATCTCCAAAAAATAAAATGATTTAAAAAAAGCACGGGGGAGAAACAAGTTTCTTCACGACCGTTCGTGTAAACCGGTCGTTTTAAACGAGGAGAGAAAATAATTCTTAAACTTTGGAAAGTAGAACTGTGCTGGGATCGAACACAAGTCTGCCAAGTCAAACTCTAACTCTTTAACCACTCGACTGTTAATGTCATGCAGACTACAACATTTTTGGTTGTATTTATGATAATTGGTATAGCTCAGTAATTTCGATCGGACCAATTAGATCTATTTGAATCTCCGATAAAGAGCTGTGACGTAAGCTCCGGTCTAGTCGAGTGGTTAAAGACTAGACGTGTCGTTCGGATGGTCACCGGTTCGAGTCTCCCTTTCTGCTCCACTTGGTTCGTCTCCATTTCTTGCCAATTCGGATGGAGTAGAGTGGGATTCGAACCAGGGCCGTCCGTACCGCACGCGAAGTTTTAACCATTCGGCTATTTGGCCGGGAAAATCGCAAAAAATCATATGTATTAGTATTCGATAAAATAGCACGACAACTGGTGAAGTATGGTATTGCACTCTAAGTGAGAATCCAAGTATAGCAACTATCCCTCACTCCAGCTCCATGACTGATGACCACCTCCAGCCTGCTTCATGCACTTAACATTTATTTCGTTGTAAGCTGATGACGATTCAAATTCACCAGCACACCAGGTTGAGATGTGGGGCTTATTGTCTCTTTTGAGTTTGTTCTTCCAGGCTTCATTTTGCTACAGAGGGCAGGATTCAGCCAATGTGGTTATTAGATATCACTGCGACACATGAAAAGAGACGAAGGTTCAACTTTGCACTTCAAACTTTATTCAGCAAAAAAATAAAAATGCAACGCTGCAGTTACTCCTCCAACGACAGAAACTTGATGAATGTGGATGGATGCTTGCTGTGGGGTCAACGCTACACAACACAATTCATCCTGCATCTTCTGTCTTTCGAGAAGGTCTCACGACAGAGACCAGACCGCCAGACCTCAGGAACTGCCCACCTTTAAGTTACACCGGGCAACCTGGAGGGAGTAAAAACAGACTTCACTCAAGAACTTGGGAGGACCGTTGTGTGTTTGGAACTACTGTCTTCCAGACTAGAATTTAGATGCTAATCCCCGCTCCCCCTTGATTGGTTCATTAAAATGTATCCATTTATTTTGACTGTTCTCATCTGATTCCAATCCCTTTCTTAAAGATTTATAAGAAATTTGACCATCACACAACATTTCAGGGGGCCATTTTATTAACAACACATGCACGAGAGTGAAGACTAGATAAGCAATGTGATGTCACAAGAAGGCAAATACAAAATCAAGGCAGCTAAGTCCAAACATGTTCCATGTTCATGGCACACAATTTATACCAACCGGCCATCATCCGGAGTTAAGTTCTCTCACTCAGTCACACACACACACACACAGTCACTAGTTGTGGATTTGAGGTGGGATTCTAACACTGTCTCAACACACGCTAAAAGTAAACATTGCTTATCCAGTGTGGAGCCGGTCTGGCTCTCTTTCTCATCGTCAGGGATTTCCTATCCTCCACATATTTTCGCACACATCACGGAGTCGTATCAAACATGATATGCCGGTATCCCAAATATTCAGAAGAGATTTATTGGTCTTCCACCACAGAGCAACGGGACGTGATACTATTGCTCATCTCTTCAGTCCAGTGGTGCAATGTTTGAATTGATGCGTTTTACTGAGATGGAGCGGATATCTGCCACTGACGAAATATCGCAAACACCCTTTTGGATCGGTCAGGAGGGGCCTGGGAGGACAAGACAAAAGAAGAGAGTGTCAGATGATGCGCCAAGTCATCTTGGGACACTTCAACTTGCCTGTGCTGGACTGCCAGATGCTGCGTTTGTGTTCTTCGCCGGCATGAGGAGGTCAAGGACGGCCTTCCAGCCTTGCTGATGAGGCGCTGGCACGGGCTCTGAAAGGGGCATGGCCTGGGGATCCACATTCTCCTTTCCAAAGGCCACCCAGGGACACCAGTCTCTGTGCTGAGCCAGCGGGTCAAATGCATTTTTGTGCACGACCTCGTCCTAAAAGAGCGAGCGAGTCATTTAATGCAGTTTGGGAGGGTGGGGTGGGGGTGAGGGGCACTTACAGCTAATGAGAGGCACAGGCGCTTGGAAGGAAGGGACAGACTGTCGCCTTGCCCCCGGCTACGAGTCGCAGGCCTCTTGCCCTTCATCAAGGGACTTGGCGGCTCTTCAACAGGACTGGGCGAGTCTCGACTGCGGGCTCGCAAAGCTATTGGAGTGCCCTCACCCTGCAAGATGAGTCAGAAAGTGATGATACGATACCCCGCTTGAGATTATTCATTCATGGGAATTCAATGGAAGCTTGCCTGGTCAGAGCGACAAGAGTCTTGGCTCCTCAGCTTCATGCGACTCGGAGTGGACGGAGGTGTGGGTGAGGAAGGAGTTGTCTGTTCCCCCTGGCCCTCCTGAGGGGGAGCCGGGGCGGCGGGAGCGCTTGTAGGCTCCGTGCCGGCATCTCCGTTACCACCCACGACTTCCATTTGATGGAAATTCCACAAGCCCACTTTACGCATACAGTAGGAGCAGCTGAGGATGGGCAGCGTCGCGATGGGCACACCTGGGCTGGAAGAAAATTTTTTTTAAATGTTTAAAAAGAATTACTTTTGTCTCATCAACAAGCACGAGCAGCTCACTTTGCAGCCCAGCCGCAGAGAGAAACGATGCACGCTGCCACTTGGACTGCAAAAGGTTCCGAGCACGCGGTTCCCTTTCTTTTTTGTTCCTCCTCGATTAGCTGAAGGATAACACTTATGACATCCTCGGTCAATGACTGCAAAGTTACAAAAGACACTTAATTGAACCATCGGACATTTCCAGATCATTATTTCTTTGCGAGTCTGGGCTTCCTCACCATTGATTTCAGCAGCTCAGGCTTCATCGATGGGAGCTGCTGTCCAAGCTCACATGCGCTCTGATAACGCTCGATGAGAGCGGTCAGAAGTGCTGACGGCTCCCCGGCTGTCACAATCCACAACCGCTCTGAAATGGGAAAACGTGACGACAATGGCTTATTCAAAGGTTCTCGAAAAAGTCAAGTGTTCTCACCTGGACAAGGAAAGTCAGGCCAGGGACAAAACTTCTCATGTTTCGTCTGGAGCTGCCTGGACAGCTCTGAGATGCGGGATTCATCTAGTTAAAGGAAGAAAAGGATCACACATGCAAGTTCTGAATTCAAGCTTGGCTTATTTATGAGCCCGCTCAGCTTACATTTGTCAAAGTCCAACGTGAGTTGGAGCGACGCGCAGAGGAAGGCCTGGCAGCTGGAGCACTTGAGCATGTCGTGGGCGATGTTGATCCAGCCGTAGCGGGCGCACATGAGTGGGGAGAGCGCGCGGGGCTTGCCGGCCCATTTCAAACAGTGCTCTGCTAAGGAATTCGGATACAATGACGACTGACATAATGCATAAAACTGTAATCTTATGACAACGAAAGGATATCGAATATGTTTGCACTCGACTGAAAAAGGCGTCTTTGTTGGTTGCCTCACAAGGAGATGGAGTGTTGCTACTGACTTCTGGGTCTTTAGAATCGCCTTGTCCACTGCCATCATAAAAACACACAATGCAATTAAAATAATTCTTACATTTGTCAATACCAAACGAATGCATGCTTCGAGTATACCAAGGAGAAACGGTTCTTGTCTTCTAATCTCATTTTTAGACATCAGTGACTGCCTTTATCTGTCATTCCCGACTCCCTTGTACAGTAATTTACAGTATGGGCAGGGGAGATAACATGAAGAATCTAGCAACACAGGCTTCGTGCAAGAGGAGGAGGAGGAGGAGATAACGCGTGCACAAAATGTGAGACAGATGACAGATAGCCCACAAGCTCTCATATCTGAGAAACCCCTCTTTTCGTGCTCCTTACTGTATTCCAAAGCTGCCATGCGTCCAAGTTAGCTCGAAAGATTAGCCAAAATGCTGCACAACTAAGTCTTAAAATCCGGATCAAAGTTGCTATTTTAACCCACCAGTGGGTGCCCGAGTCGGCTGCCGAGACCCCCTCGTTGAGCAGTTCGCGGATTTTCTCCGGAGACGTGAGGGGAGATTTGTTTTGACTTGAGTTGCCGTGGCGATCACCACGACTGCTACCAAGAGCCGCCATGTTGGGCTTTTTCTTCTTCTGTTACTGGCGTTTGGCAAGCAGCTTTTAGGCGCATTAGCGCCACCTAGCAACACTGCTGTGAAGATGAATTAATTTGAAAATGAGGAAGTGGTAAGTACATTTGTAAACAATCATTTGACCAAAGCAGATATACGCATTAAGAAAGCAAGACTTGAATGTTGATTTTAGCACTTCTCTTTTAATGTGTTTCATGTCAGTTGGGGAAAAAAAGATGCGAGTCAAAAGGGACGCGGAAGAGCGGTCGTTTCTTTGCGTGCTCGTGTGCCAAAAGTGGCACTAATGACAGAAAACACATAAGTGGCAGCCAGTGGTTCTTTTGACAGCGCTGAATTGTCTATGCAATGAAGACTGAAACTTGTTCAAGTTCGGACAAGGCAAGAATAACTTGTTTTGAAGGCCATTGGCCCCACCCACATCCAAAAACGCAGCAATCCAAGAACGCGTCCGCTGATTGGCCAAGGCCCTCGCGAAAGATGAGTGTCTGCCTTCAAACCTTCTGGGGCTGCGCCGCTACCATATACCATCATGTCCACCGAGCACTTTGGGAGCAGCTGTTTTTCCTCGTTGTGATGTTGTGGGAGAGGCCGCGCTAAAACTGGGACAAGATGACGGACGCCCATGGCGATCGCTGTCCAGACCAGTTGAATAAATTCGAGAAGCTGGCCGGCAGGCCGCTGCACGGTGAGCAGACGCTCACAGATCGCAGATCGATCGACACAACATTAGCACGCATGCTAATTATGGCTACCTCACTGTTGTCACTGGTTGTCTGACAAAGACCCCACAGCCATGCATTTCACTGCTATTTATTAAAAACTTTGCCCGCCAGTCTGATTTGAGCTAAGCTAGCACCTCCATATTAACCGACGTCTTTATTTTTATTTGGTGAAAACGTTTTTTTTTTGTAAGTTTGTTTCAAAGTGACATGACCCCATCCATCTACGTTGTGATCTGTTAAGGTAGTTAATGACGTTTTGCTCCAGGAATAACAGTTTTCAAATTTCCAGGTCAGAATGTACTCCTGGTCACTTCATTAGGTACACCTGATCTTGACCAGCCCCTGCCAGTGTCAATCAAAACAAAAGCATCCTGATGAATGTGCAATGCATTTCAGTCATCATGTGTGTTCATCTCTTTCCTCCTCAGGTCGTCGTACTCCCGCAGCCCGCAGTGGCCATCGTTGCGTGGCAGACGACACCAACCTCTACGTCTTCGGCGGGTACAACCCGGACTATGATGAGTCGGGCGGCTCGGAGAACGAGGACTACCCGCTGTTCCGGGAGCTGTGGAAGTACCACTTCGCCACGGGGCGATGGCAGCAGATTCAAACCGAGGGTTACGTGCCCACAGAGTTGGCCTCCATGTCAGGTGAAACGTCTGCTCGATCCTGTATTCGAACGGGATGCTGATAAAATGCTAAGATAAAACACATTCATCACAATTCCAAGATTTTGTCATTGTGTTAAATTTTATACTTGCGCTCTAAAGGGGAAAAAAAAAAATCAACATGTCAACATTTAGCACAGTTTCCTCACTGCAGCCGTGTTGCACGGTAACAATCTGCTGGTGTTTGGCGGCACGGGGATCCCCTTCGGGGAGAACAACGGCAACGACATTCACGTTTGCAATGTGAAGTACAAGCGATGGTCCCTGCTTAACTGTCGCGGGAAGAAGCCCAACAGAATCTACGGACAGGTAGCTTCCGACTATTCCAACCCCGACAATCTGTGAGGCGAATTGATCGAGAGTGAACAGTTTGTCATCCCCCGATCCAGGCGATGGTCATCATAAATGGCTTTCTCTACGTGTTTGGGGGAACAACGGGGTACATATACAGCACAGACCTGCACAGGCTGGACCTGACCACCAGAGAGTGGAGCCACCTCAAGCCCAACAACCCTCGAGATGACCTACCCGAGGAACGGTACCGTTTTCAAATTTCCTCAAACAACCAACCGCGCCGCGAGTCAGCGTTAAGAAACGGACGACGCGCTGCCGTTACAGGTACAGACATGAAATAGCACAGGATGGACAGAGGATCTACATTTTGGGAGGAGGGACGTCCTGGACGTCTTACCCTCTGGACAAGGTACCTGCGGGACAAAAAAAAAAGAAGAAAATAAAATCTGAGAGCTATTGATTGGATGAATTGTGTCACAGATTCACGCATACAACCTGGAGACCAATTCCTGGGAGGAGATTGCAACCAAACCTCACGACCAAATAGGTTTGTGTCCTACTGTAACACAATTTTGACAAGAGACGTTTTTGTATTTGAACCATGTGGGATTCTCATAGGCTTTCCCGCTCCTAGAAGATGTCACAGTTGTGTCCAAATAAGAAATGGTCAGTACTTTTCCCACAAATTACCCCGATCGATTTGAATCAAGAGACTGCCTCATGTGGCCCGTTCGACTCCCCTTCTAGATGTATTTATTTGCGGCGGCTACAACGGTGAGTTCATCTTGGCTGACCTGTGGAAGATCAACCTGCGCACGTTCCAGTGGAGCAGACTGCCCGCCGTGATGCCCGAGCCGGCTTACTTTCACTGCGCCGCCGTTACACCGGTGGGTATGACGCTAGACTCATCTTTTAAAAAAAAAAAAGAGAAGGGAAGCAGCAATTGTACACAAACAGATAAACAGAAGCAATGGTCACTTGTTGCTAGGCAGAATTTCCAGGTATTCCATTCTTGATAAAAGCTATATATATATTTTTTTTTTTTGGGGTGGGGGGTGACTTTCCGGACAGACGGGCTGCATGTACATCCACGGCGGTGTGGTGAACATCCACGAGAACAAGAGGACCGCATCGCTCTTCAAGATCTGGCTGGCCGTGCCCAGCTTGCTGGAGCGTTGCTGGGAGAGGCTCCTCCAAGCGTTCCCCCACCTCGCCAACCTGCCCACCGTGCAGCTGCTCAACCTCGGCCTCACACAGGAACTCATCGAGCGCTTGAAATGACAACGCCAACACGTGCGAGGACTCTTTGCTCCTTTTGCCAAAAACTGAGATGCCTTGTTTTGCCTCATTCCACTTTTTTTTTTTTTTTTTTGAGGCGGGGTCGACGGGAGGACTCGATATGATAATGCTGAAATTTAGGAATTTCTTTTATGTGCCATCCTGGAGCGGACAGCCTTTTTTTTTTTTTTTTTGCTTGTCATCAGCGGTTGGAAATGATTTGCTTCTCAAATTAAAAAAAAAAAGTAATTCAAGAATGTATTAACGCTTGTAATATTTTAAAGACTGTGCAAAGGATGGACCGTGTATATTTATTGGAAGGACTTTATTTGGACGCGCCATCTAGCATTGATTTTTAGTTTTTAAAAGTGATTTGTCTTTCTTTTGCTCATTTGTTGACTGTCACATTATGTAACTGTCATCCAAAAATTTCGCTTCCTCTGCAAGACAACTGTTATTGAACGATGTTCTTTTTTTTTTGCCATAATCACGTCCCCCGAGAGAGGGACTTAAAAAATAAAATGCATTGGTCACGACGAGGAATTTAAAAAGTCACGTCACTGTGAATTTGGTGCTCTCTCATTTTTAAAAAGCTTTTCCGTGAATAAAGTTGAACGCCCCACTCTGACCTTTTGAAGTTTGTGTTAATTTGAGGGGAGGCGGGTTGAGAACTTCTTGGCTCGGCTAAATCAATCGACGAGTCCTGCACCAAGAATAATAAATGGAATTTATTGATTTTTTTTTACAAGAAAGCGAGAATAAATATCGACGTACAAATGTAAAGGGAAGATGCTTTCAAAATTACAAATTCTTCAGTCCCTGCATGCTCACAAAGATAAACTGGATTTTATTTTAATTTTTTTTTAACTTAACAAGAGCGTGGCGACGGAGCAAAGAAATAAAGAGCCAAAAGGATGAGGTAGACCACCACCAGAGCAGTGCCTACAAAAATAAAAACACGTTTTAATATTCCTTTATAAAAACTGATCCCACCCTCTCCAAAATAAATAAATCGGACTCACCCTGAAAGTAGTCACACTTCCCATCCATGAAGATATAGTTGACCAGAATGACACTGAAGATGCTTGCCCAGAGATGGATGTCACTGAACAGCAACGTAAATCCCACATCCTGTCCGCAAATCGCCAACGCATTTAAAAGCACGACAGATCTCGTCACGGATATCGTCAAAGAGGGAATTTGAACTTACGTAGAACGCGTTGAATAGGATAAGTAGCGGGATCTGAATCATGCAAACCTGCACGGCAATGCAGCTGCCCACTTCCAGACTGGGACACACACACCAAAAAAAAAGTATGAAGTATTTTGATGGAACTTGTTATGCGTGTGATGAGCCAAATACCTCAAACTGATGTTATTCTGCAGCGCAAACTGGATCCCGTTGACGATTTCGGGAAGCTCGGGAACCATCGCCAACACCGTCACGCCGATGAAGTACTGAAGGCGGCGCCAAAGAAGGTCACGATGTGAAACAAAAAGGCAGATTTTATTTATTTTTTTTTAGCACCTGGGAGATGGAGGAGTTAGTCAGCATGGGCTCGATGTTGTTGGTGCTGAGATCGGCGCAGCAGGCCATCAGCGCCGTGGCCGCGACGAGCACGGCGAGTGCCCTCCAGCGCGACCAGTGGAGCACATGGTGACCTGCGTGACGCATGGACGCTGTGATCCGCGGCCTCACTTAGCAGCCACATTTTGCCTCACTTGCTTTTTTTTTGTGACCCACATGCATAAACAAGAATAAAAAAAATAAAAAATAAAACCACACCTGTGACAACGTGGCTGGGTGGGGCAACGCTGGCATTAATGCACGAGTTGACGGCGAAGAGCGGGCCAGCGTCGCCCTCGCGGGGGAAGGCGGCGGCGGCGGCGGGGGCGGCCCCCGCGTCGACAGCGTACTGACCGTGGGCGGAGCCGCCTTGGCCGTCGCTGATATGGATGTCGTAGATGTGCGAGTGGGTTTTCAGCGTGAAGACCAGACCGATGAGGTAGGCGGCGGGCAGCAGCACGGAGATGGTGTACACCAGGGGCCTGGTGTCATATTGACATTCATCATCGTGTGTTAGTTCCAACCACAGTTTTACATGCACACACACAAAAATAATAATAATAATTAAAAAAAAAAGTCAATTATTTCGATACGTCCAGGTCCTGAAGATACAAGCAGCCCCAAACAATATCGCACTTTACAATGCCCCAAGCTGGGATGACCTTTTCATCAGCTCAATTTCAATTTCATTTCCACAATATTTTGTTACGACCTCTGCGGAACCAATATTTTGTGGACAGAAATAACACGCATTATTGTTTGATGTTTTAGTTATTGTAGATTTGTCAGTCATGATGTTAGCCTAGCATGTGTCAGAGATTCCAGTAAGCAATAGCTTCAATCTTGTCAAATTGATTGGACCTTCATTTTTTTCGCCTCATTGTCATGACTTCGGTGGAGGTCGGATAATATTTTCTGATCTATTTTTGCAAAAATGAGGTCATCCTCAAGCGTTCACATTCTACTCTTTGCAACTGCAGCATGTCAACTTACTCGATATGCATCATAACCAACTGGGAGTCGGTTTTACTCTGCAACAAAAGACGAAAAAGTAAGACGGCAAATTTTTGAAGAAGCATTCGGTTGAAGAATCACCGGCGGCCGACCATGTCGTAGTGACAGTCTTTGCACACGAAGGGCACGCTGGCATTGCCGGGAATGTTGGAGCAGCTCTCGCACATCAGGCTGCCG
Organism: Hippocampus kuda; assembly: GCA_901007745.1. NCBI lineage: Eukaryota > Metazoa > Chordata > Actinopteri > Syngnathiformes > Syngnathidae > Hippocampus > Hippocampus kuda. The sequence continues at coordinate 51,119 of CAAKHF010011083.1, forward strand.
AAGGTCTTGGAGAAGAGGGTGGGAGCAAAAACACCTGAGGGATTTAAAAAAAATAATAAAAAAAAAAAGCTGCTTTTGCCCTTCACAGAAATGAAATGTACAACATGGTGATTTTCGATACAAACCTCCCACGGATATGAAGAGCAAAGCCGAGCTCACACCGGCCGAGCGGCTGTTAAATCTCTGCTCCCGGTGTTTAATGCCACCAATGATCATGCAGATGCCCTGTGCGGGTGACATGATACCTTCATTCACATGACCACGAGACGACAATCGCAGTCCGGTCGGAACGCCCACGGGTATGAAGAGGATGCAGCCCAGCAGCGTGCCGGTGAGGGCGGCCTTGACGACCTCCTCGTAGCACTTGGAGGCGGCCCGGTGGCCCCGCAGGAGCGCCGTGATGTAGAAGGTCATTTCGGTGATGGAGCCGAACGTGGCGTTCACCACCGCACCCACAGCGAAGTTGCTCTGAGCCGAAATGCTGCAGAAAAAAAAAACAAAAAACAAAAACACGCCACGCACAAAAACATTCGGCTGGATTTTTGGGAATATAATTCTGTTCGGCTCAAAAATGCGTTGATGCAATGTACGCTTTGTTACCTGGCGATGCCCATTCCGATGTAGTATGACAGCGGGATGATGGACGTGATGGCTGTGGCGAACTTGGTCTCCGAACTGAAGTATTTATGGTTCTGGTCAGTGTAGCCGATAATCAATGTGATTATCACCAATGGGAGGAGATCTGTATGAGATCGTCAGGAGCATAAAAGAAACAACACGCTAATTTCATCAAGACCCTCCCACAAAAAAAGGATACTTAGTGCAAAGATGTTGATCCCTTGCACGGTGTATTTGTAGTAATAGACGTTGACGGCACGGTAGCAGCACAGGATGACTCTCGCTTCGCACCGATGCGTCTGGAAAAAACACAGCGTGACAATCGTACCGACTCGTACGCGATGATCGGGAATTTCCCGCTTCACCTTTTCCAGAGCGTGGACGCGGACGTCCTCGGGCGCCATGAGGAGGATGATGGCGAGCGCGCGGGTGTTCATCTTGGAGACGGGGATGGTGAACACCAGCAGCCAGGAGATGACGCAGGCTAGCGCGTGCGCCGCCGCCAGGACGGGATAGCCGAGGAGTAGCCACACGTAGGTGTTCGCGCGACACTGAAATTCAATCAGAATTGATGATTACGACGATACCAACACAAAATGTGGATTACTTGCGTCCAGGTGGGCTCGCCACCCTCACATTTCCCATTGCCGTATCTGTGACTTTGAATGCGTGTGGCTTTATAAGGCACTGGTGAGTGACATGGGCGCCAGAGAATGCGAATGTTTTTGGTGATGTAGTTAGCCGGATAGCGCGTAAAATGTCAATCGTCCGTCTGTGTCCTCACCCAGTGTTTCGACCCGGTCCGAACGGTTACTTCTGGCAAAGGCAACTCAACGGGTAAAGGGGACGACATCAGAAGAGGCCGAGCGTCTTTGCCGTCCTCGGAGTCCCTCTCTTCGGGAATGACCTCGCATCTCGGCGGCTTCATCGTGGATCTTTTTGTCAAATCAGCAGCCTGAGATCAGGAAAACATGACCTGATGCGGATCGTGGCACATCAACACCCGTGGAAATTTAGAAAGACTTCCCAGCATTTTACCTTTTCCACCGATTTCCCAAAAGGCCAAATAAAGTACCAGGCCAACTTTAGGCACAGTTTTCCTTCAAAAAAAATAAAATAAAATAATAATAATAATTTACAGACATGATGAATGCTTCTCAAATATACAATTTGCTGCCCGGAATAGACAATACCAACCATAAGGGGCAGCGATTATTGTCAGAAACATCACAGGACAAATGATGACGTAGGTTAAAGAAATCCACCAGCCGAATAAAATCACATAAACAATGTTCCCCAAGGTCACCACAGAACCTGAAATACACCAAAGGACAGCTTGTCTGTTTTTTTTTTGTTTGTTTTTTTTTGCCGTTAAAGCCCTTAAATTGGATTGTATCAGATTTTGGTGAATAAATTCAAAGGACCTTCTTGAGGCTTGACAATGCTGAGATCTGAGTAGAGCTCCTTGACCGCATCTGATCGGTCCTCGATGGGCCTCTCTGTGACATTGCCTTTCCATTTTCGGAAGCCAAACTACAAAAAAGAGAAAAATAAACTTCCTTTTTTAAATTTTTTTTGAAAGAAAGGTTGTCTTTAAAATACTTCGGTAACACTAAGAGCCGCTTACCTTGTAGTTGTTGGCTTCCCTGTGCGCCTCCACCTCGTTCTCAGCCCTGATGGTGGTTTTCAAGGTGCTTTCATGCCAACCTTCCTCGCCGTAGCACGACGGCGTGGAGCGTGCCGAGTTGCCGCGTGCTCCTGCGCGAGCTGCATAAATTAAAGAAAAAAACAAAACATTGATGTCAAGATTTGTCCCAACGTCAACGTGATACCGCGGCCTACGTCACCTCGGTGCACGGGTAGGAAACACTTGGGCGTGTAGTGGCATAAATGGTTGGAGGACGAGTCGGGAGAGGGGGTCTCGGCGGCGTTGACGACGAGCTCCGGGTGCTGCGGCCCGACGCAGAGGCACTCGCTTTGGGACGGTATCCGTGGAAACGGGCCATTTGGCTCCGGATCGTTGTTCTCTGGACAGGGGGAGGAAATATGAAAGGCCTAAAAGGTCACCAAGGGGTGTGGGTATCATCCAAATGGGTGTGACTAACAGCAACCTCCTGAGAGTCATGCATGACACACACACACACACACACACACACACACACACACACACACACACCGGCACTACGTCTGATCCCATTATCAATGCATTGTTGCAACACATGCAAACAAATCAAGTTGCTATGTGCCAAAAAGGGGAAAATATGAAGACATCACGATGATATTTAAACACAAAACTGACAATTGTTTCCTACCCCCCCAAAAAAAATAAAGACAATGACAACAACTCGGTTATTTGTCAATCACGTTCAACTTCGAGGGCTTCCCAACACTACATTGATGTTTGTGATATTTAAATACAAATAAATATGCCAAATAAAACATGGCACTGTAATTTAAAGTTCAAGATTACATTTAGTTCTTATTCCGGTCCAGGTTTGATTCCACAGCTGACTTTCATTAAACACTGACAAACAGAACCATGAGGTCACCCACTGAAAAAAAAAATCAAATAAAAAGCTGAAACATAAATTCCCTGATGGCATTATTAAATATGTTGGGAATGCTTGGAGCAAAGTAAAAAAAAAAAAAAAATCAAAAGCTCACCCGTGGAGTCCATCGTGGATCTCCTCTTCAGGCTCTCCTGGTCGCCTGCTGTTGCAAAAGACACAAGCGTGGATTTCGTGAGGGACATGTCCACCTTCAGCCTGGTGTCATCGGTCTTCCTTTCTGTTTTTTCCTCCTTCTATTTCCAAACTGTGCGGCCCGTTTCTTCCCTGACCACAACACGCTGTTTTTCGCGACGAAAAGAAGCAAACAAATCCGTGGGGAGGAAGAGAAGAGGAGGAAGAGGATGCGACGCGAACTACCGAAGAAAATGTTGCAAAATAAACCAAGTAAAAATATTTTCAATCGCCTTGTTTTACTTTCTTACCTGCTTGTGTAGTTTGGTCGTACTCTTGTTTGTTCTGAAAAAAAAAATCATAAGATAATAGGCATACATGAGTCATGAAAGAAATTAAAAATGCTTTTTTTTCTCAAATATTTTTTGTGCCATGTAAGAAGAAAAACGATATAAAAGACAAGTGTTACATTCGAAAAAATATTCAAAAAGCATTTAAAAAAATATCGTTTTTATGTAGTTAACTTTGGCTCCGCCCACTCAGGGATAAATCATCTTCATCACTTTAAACTGTAACGTATGAACAGCATAATTATTTATTTGTGTCGACAATGTTTTGAAAGGAGTTTAAACTACAAAATAAAATCACTTTGGAGTGCTGGCAATTCGGCCAAGAGTGTCGGGTTACATTTATTTACACGTAAAAACAGATACAGCTATCATAAAAGGGAGTTTTTTTTCTTAAAAACAGTCGCGAGGCAACATGTAGAAATACATAAAAATAACAGCTGTTAAATCTTTTCAAAGCACACAAAACAGAGCTTGGTGCTTTTAAAGGGTCAGAAAATACCAATAAAACTTTCGTTTCTTTTTTTTTGGGAGGGGGGGCTGGGTGGGACTGACTACGTTAAATTCAGTTTCAGAAACTAGCAGAGCTACTAATATAAATATAAACATCTCACAAGAATAGAGAATTCACATACATATGTGTAAAAAAGGGAAATATGACTTGAAGCAACAACATTTTGACAACGACGTACAATCTCTTTGCGCATCCCCTTGTTTTTCTTTTGAAAAATCAAACCGTTTTATATATGTAGAAATCTGTACAAACAATACCCTTCGTGTGACATCTATGAACATCTTACAAACATGCTCACAAAGAGAGACACGGTGAAAAAAAAGAATGCAAGAACATGGATTTTCTGTTCATATTTAAGAAATAGTCAAAAAAATTGAAACATTGCTATGTGCTTTGTGTGATTTTTTTTTTAAATCATGTTGCTAATTGAAAGAATAAAACCCCCCACAATATTTGAATCTTTATAAGACACGAGTGTATTAGTTCCTTCTATTATGACGTGTACAGTATTGTAAAAAGCACCATAGATTAAAGTTAGTACATAAACATTTGCAGGATTTACTGGCTAAAAAGTGAGTGTGTAGAGGATAAACGTGTACAGAAAACAGAGTCATTCTTTCAAAATAGTTTCGCCTACTTTAATGGTAACCTGCCATGAAGACGCGATGATGCTATTCTTTTTTTTTTTTCAGATTAATCTACATAGTCTATTCCTTTAAGCTATTTTATAGCTGCCTCATTTGTGTTCCATCATAAAGTTGCCAAGGAAGTTGTATTAGACTTAGCAGTACAAAAAAATATATATATATATGTATATATTTTTTTTGTTATCCCTTTCCTTACAATGAAAAAAAAAAAACTTTGTAAAAAATAAACATAGGTTTACTTGAGTTTCGAAAGTATCCAGCACTTTTTTCTTTAGCTCGGTGTCAGTGCAACTTAGAAGTCTGAGTTGGCGTCCATAAGCTCCGCCTCCATCAAGTTAGTCCTCGAGTGGATGGGGCCGTAAGCGACCCGCCGGCCAGCGGGCACCCTGGCCACATGCGCCATCCTCTCTGACAGCCCTTCCTGGGCGTAGAAGGAGGTGGCGGGTGGGCAGCGCGGGGCCAGGCCAAGGTCCTCCCGGCGATCAGAGAAAACGCCACGGCCGGAGCTGCTCCGAGCGCTCTGATAGGGCGGCAAGCGGCACCGCTCGTCACCAGGCGAGGGCGGAAAATCAGGATAGGAACCTGGCAGGACGTCGTCCTCCAGCATCTGCTGTCGCCTCTGCTGCTCCCGCAGGTTGGCCACCAGGCTCGGGTGGGAGGGCAGCTTGGGGAGGCGGGGCACCGAGCTACGGCCAAACTCCCGCTGGGGATAAGCCTGGTGGTCCGCTGCTGCCGTTGCCGCTTCCTCTGCTGGTCCGTGCAGCTCCTTCCTCCTTTTCTTCTTCTTCTTCTTTCGCTTTATCATCTCCGGGGAGATTTCAGCCTCCACCATCCACAACCTGTTCCTCTCCTCAGGGGGTGGAACTATGGAAGGAACCCAAAATACGTCAGCTGGGAACAGTGGCGGGACGTAACAAAGTACAAATACTTCAAGACCCTGAGAAGTGAACTCAGTGATTTGCTAGCTAGCGAATCCTACGCCTGAAGGTATATCTTCCTTTTGGATAGTCCACCGGTGTGGCCGCTTCAGAACGCCTCATCGTTGGCCGTGAGTGCACGCACCACACCGAGAGAAAAACGTAAATGGACCGCTGCTTTGGGCTGGTGTGGCTGCTTTAGAGCGCCTTGTTGTCGCGATGACATTGCGTTGTTGTTATTGTGTCAAGTTATGCAAACAATCAAACAGCGCCTTAAATTCTCACCCGGCGTTCCTGTGGGAGTGACCGAGATGTCCTGAGGCAAGATGGCGCCTCGCCGGGCCACCATCTTGGTCACGTGCTGCGCCCAAGCCGACGACATGTCATTGGACGGCTCGTTGATGTCGAAGTTGATCCCGGCTAGAGGAATGACAATGCATACGTTTTCCAAGATTGGATGTCTGGATATTATCTCAGGACCGGAATCAGGTCCTTACCGACAGGTCCGTCATGTGACAAGGTGTGCATGCTGAAGGACAGCTCCTTCTCTGGGTCTTTGTGCAGCTCCTTCCGCATGGCGAAGGCCTTGGCGATCATCTTGCTCTTCTTGAGCCTCTTGGGTTCATTGTCGCTGCGCCCAATGATCCTGAAGGCGGGAACAAATAAACCTGATTCGGTACTCTGAACGGAGACCGAGCGAGATCTTAGCGTCACGCATTTACTTGCACCAGGTGCGCTTCCAGATCAGGATGGTAGCCTTGGTCCACACCCACGTGCTCATGGCGATGCCGGTGCCGAACATGGAGAACAGATTGATTTTCTCCACCATCAAACTGGGTCGGTTCTTAATGGTGCACTCTGGGATCGGCTTGTTGGTCTGGGAGGCGATGGTGACGTTGGCCTCGCATCTGTCAGTCATATCAAAGCACCTGTTATGATCTGCAACCGTGTTGTACGGAAGGAGCAAAGTCTTTTTTTGAGGTGGTAACAGAACATATAATGGGACAAGGTGCGGGCAACCCCCCCCCCTTCAAAAAAAAACAAAAACAAAAAACCCATACAGCACGTATTCCCTGAAGCTCCTCTCCCATTCGGCCTGGTTGAAGAAGTCATAGAAGTGGCAGCCAAATGTGATGAAAACAAAGCCGAAAGCTAAGAAGCCAAATATGCCTGAGAAGAATAAAATAAAAAAAGACAAAGATTTGGTTTGAGATTGTTTGCATTCCTCCACACGTGTTCATTCGGAGCGTACCAAGTCTCAGCATTGTCTCGTTGATTTTGCTGGCTGCTTTCTCGCTCAGGAGACCCGGGTGGTTACTTTTGATGGAGAACAAGGTCATGACGCCTACAAGGAACAAAAGGCGCTCAGCCCGAACCCGGATGATTGCGCGAGAGTTGAGAGGCGGGACAACGGCGGGCCTTACCTCGAATGAGAAAGTAGCCGCCGACCACCAGCACCACGCCGATGGGCGCCAGCACGAAACCGGCACGGTATCTGTAGTTCTTGTAGCCGACAAAGCAGATCCCGCTCACTGAGTCGCCATCCACCTCAGAGTTCGAATGGAAATAGGAAAATTAATCATTTTGACGTCGCTAGTTTGTAAACAAAAAATAAGAACGTTCCTGACGTACCTCCGCGATGGCCAAGATGGCGACGGTGAGGACGAAGGGGATGGACCACGTCACCATGTGGAAGTAGGAGGTGCGCCCGGTGAGCGGCTGCTGGGTGGTGCCGAGCGCCTTGAAGGACGTGTGCCAGGCGTACGTCAGCATCACGAACCAAATCACTCCCGACATGAGCGAGTAGTACACGATGATGAAGATGGTCACGCAGGATAAGGTCTCGGACGAACTGCGGGCCAAACAAAACAAAACGTTTCGTTCCGGCACGTTCGCGGCGGACTTTCGGCGGGGAACTTACGAGGGCTCCCCGAGTCTCATGGTGTTGTCGCTCTTGCACACGATCTCGTCACGGGCGCCGTCCAGGAACTGCGCCAGCCATCCGATGCTGCCCACGAAGAAGCAGGCGTTGATGTAGAAGAGAATGACAGCCGGGTAGCGGTTGGAGTTCTTCCAGTCGGCCAGAAACGTGGCCTGGCGACAAACAAGGGTCAATCTTAGGGCCCTTGACATTCAGCTTGGTAATGCCTGATTGAGATACTCTGGAGCAATGAATTGAAAAGAGAAGGCGCACCAGGGTGAAGAAGGTGCAGAGGAGGGTGATTGTGCCAAAGTAGGCGATGTAGGCGTGCATGTCGTCGTGCTCCTCCTTGGTGAACAGCGGGTTGTCGCACTGGATGCCGCAGCCTTCCACGTCCTTGTACCAGCTCGACTGGATGTCCGTCTTCACCAGCGGTGCCTCGCATTGGCCCGACGTGTTGAACTTCAGCTTCTGCACCTCGTTCTGCGACACAAAGATGATCTTTAAAAGCGGGATCCGGATGACAAAAACCGAGGACTCGTCATCCCTCGGCTTACCGAGCAGCCCACTGGGAATTTCTCGCATTTGAGGAAGTTGGGCCATCCGCGCTCCTGGTCCACGATGCTGCAAGGGCGACGCGTGGCCAGACACAAACTCTGACTTGGCAGCTCCACTCGGCCGTTTTCACACTTGGGCATGTAGACGGCGCACAGCAGAGGCTGGATGACGGACCAGCAGCGAGGAGCGTTCCGCAGACCTGGGAAATGACATCACAACATCTTATACTGTCCTGTGCTAGTACTACAATTATGACCAACATTCAAATAGAGTGAACTGTACTTAGGCAGTGACTCTTTCGGTGAAAGCACACAACTAAAATGAAACAATTTCATGCAATCGTTATTTTTCTCTCGTCACATGCATACATCGGCCGCCAGGGGGAGGCACTGCCTCGCTTGCCTCCCCTGCGATGATGTGGTGGCATTTCTGCCGTTTCTCTTGATAAAACACGTCAGAATCTATTCAGAGATGACTTTTGGTTGTGATTAGTGTCGTTGCAACTCACCAGACCACATGGTCAGCTTCTCGAAAGCCTCCTCCTGGGAATCGGAGTCTTCTGCCAGCACCAGGGACGTGTGCGTGTACGGCAGAGGAGAGCCCAGGCATGTGTTGTATTTGAGCGCCTCGCACGTCGTCATCGTCTTGCATTTGTCCTCGAATATGGTCACGTTGTGGGGCAGCTGCACGGCGAGGCTGTAGCCAGCCAGCACGAACAGCATCCCGGACAAGCCAACAAAGGCGCTCCAAACTTGGGAGGACATCTTGGGAACGAGAGGAGGAAGCGAGGGGGTGGGGGTGCGAGCACGGACGGGGGATAGACTAAATCTTGCAAAAAAAAAAAATGACGATCAAGTCGAATCAGGTTGCTTTAATAGTCAGATTGTTGTCGAGGCTCAAAAGCCATGTTGTTGTTTTTCCAGTTCCACTTCCTTGATGAAAGATCCCAAAATGTGAGCACAAGTTTAAGGACGATCCAAAGTTTTTCCTCCACGAAACCCTCCGTTCTTTTCCCCCTTTGGTTCGTCTTCAAATTGCATCGTGAATAAAAAAAATCCAAAACGTGTTCAAATTGATCCAAATGGACAATGTGACGACACAAAAAGTGAGTGGTTGGGGGTTTATTCAGTGGGAAAATGTTGAGAAAGTTGCGGATTCGCCCTCCCCCCCACATCCCAAAAATCTGAAAAAGTGTAACTGGAGCTCCAAC
>CAAKHF010011083.1:64454-78667 GCA_901007745.1 Hippocampus kuda
GCGGTTTCCGGGATGCACGCTATGAAATATAAAATTATTTTCTATCGCGTGATTGCATGACATGTCAATTGTTAGAGTTTGAATTTTTCAGAAAGTGTTTCATTTTTTTTATTAGTCTTCGTATTAGTTTTATTATATATATATATATTATATATATATATATATATATATTTTTTTTTTTTAATAAATGGAGTGACACTACAATTTCCAAATGGCTGTTCGACCTTCTTTTTTTTTAATACGGGCGTACTGTAATACTGAATAAATACATTTAAAATGAATCCCAAAAGCTTCGGAATGATATGCTCACGAAACGGAAACGTTAGTTATGAAAACACTCTATTCTACTCTATAAAGCTATTGTCAATTTCCGTGTAGTGCCGCGGGCAAGTGTAACAAACTGCACATTCTAACAGGAATCTCTTCAAGTTTTTACACATCCTCGTCTTGCCCGAGCACGACCTGTCGCGGGGGCGTTAAATCAAAATCGTGTTGTAAACCAAGTGACGGTGTTCATTTTGTGAACACCTTTTCCGCCGATCTTAATCTATAATCCAAATCTTCTTAAAGAAAACAAACATGAATTTGGACTTTGCTTTGTTGAGAACGGTGCAGCTGTTTCACTTTCAACGCGTTTATTTACTTTTAGCTACCACATTGCTGTGATCGTGTGCTGGGTTGAGCTTTTGTGAATCATAGACTGCACGCTTCAAGTTTGAATCATTTGGCTGTTCAATTTGTTTTATAAATCGTCTGACGCGAACAACAACAACAACAAAAAAAAAAACCCGGACATTTAAATTCTCCAGACACTTGATGAGGCACACAATGTAATTCGGACACTAATGTTTAGCTTCAACACTCCGTGCGTAAATCTCGTTGTAGTTTGCTAGTTCTAATATCTCCCCAACCAACATATTTGGAAACCAGCAGACTCACCCAAAAGAAGAAATTAAATATGAAGAGCAGATATTTGACCACGGGGCTGACAAAGGAGAAGTCTTCATCGTAACGTCCAAGTGAGTTTCTTCCACGGCTCCCACACATGGTGTCAGGCAAACATCAGATTGAGGGGTGCAAGTGCCTCCATGAAGGTGTGGAGCGTCTCTTTTCGGGACACACACGCCTATCGCGATCTCTGTCCCCGTGTCTCTTTCTGCCCCACACACATCAAGTGGGAAAATCTCAACCTCTGACATCGAGGAGGCGGGTCTGCAGAGTCCCTGTGTGTATCCCTCCTCTCACGGGAGATCATGTGACGTGTACCCTCCAAACGTACCCGTCGAAGTGTCCAAAATGACCAAATTATTAGTTACATTTTATGTCTTGGTTATGGGAAGCAACGTCTATCACAGTTGATAAGTCGCAAGTGTACCAAATGAAGTGGTCCCTAAGTTAAATGGATAAATGGATAACGTTTCTTTTATATCCATTCACCCGTTGCCACCCTGGATGTAGTTACTCGACGTGGCCACGGCACGGCAGTATTGGACCATATCGAGTATTCGGTCTCTCAACTTTGTCATTTTAAAACAATTCGTCACGACTGGAATTAACCGTACTATTTATTATTGTGAATGGCTGTAGTAGGAGCGCGTGGTGTCACAAAGAGGCAGTGTCGTTTGTTCAACTCGTTAATATTAAACAAACAAACCAACAAACAACAATTGCGACTTCAACGTTATAACCTCGCGAGAGCATGGTGAATTCACGCGGAGGCTTGTCTTGCTTTCAAACCTATCGGAATTTTCAAATTTCGACAGAAAAGTAGTTTGTTCAAGCTTTTCAATTTAAAACTTAATGAACACCGTTCGAAATTATAAATATAATTAAGTAAAGTAATAAGGCCCATCAATGACATGTGGAAGAAACAAGGGAGCATGAGGAAGACGACTGTAGGAAATGCAATTTATTTGTACTTTTTTAATAACATCATTCCTCAGATAAAAATGCAATGTTACAGGAATATACATCAGATATTAATTTAAAACTTGCTTTCAAGGGACCATACAGTCTAAATATACTTTTTCCTTTTTTGTTTTTTATTTACTGGTAGCGTGCGTTATAAGCAAGACAGACTCTGTCACCAATGACAGACTGACGACTTACAGATACAAACTGTACACGACTTATTTACAAATAAACTTTTTTTTCCTGATTTTTTTTCAGTGTCACTTTTTTTTTGGAAAATAGGAGTAGAAAAAGTGATTGAATTAATATTCTGATTTATTTGTATATTCTTTCCCTTTTCTAGAGTCTAAAATGAAAGAAAAAAAAATTTCGAAAAAGAAGAGGTCCAAAGTGAGAGACGATGCAGCCGTTACCAAGGCGACCAAGTGACGTCGGCCAATGAAAAGCCCTCACGCAACCCAGGGGGTGTGGCTTGTGTCATCCCGATATGGCCACCCGTTCGACACACTCTCACTTTGTGACAGGAAAACAAGGTGATGTCACCTCATACAACAATGTGAATAATTGGTCTTTGAACGCCTCTCTGCACAATTCCCAGCTGCGGAGAAGACAAAAAAAAAAAAATACAACAACCCCTCAATAGAGTTTTAGACTCGTCAGTCCTGTCAGCAAAATAAAGGCTCATTAAAGCTGCGCACACAAACACACACTCATTTACATGCATGCTTGCACGACTCATTGTGATCTTAAAAAAAAAAAAAATCAATAAACGGACTCGTATGTGTCTTGACTCAAATTTCGGACGCCAGATAATTCGATTTCATCAACGGCGAACAAATAGTGGTGAGAAAGAAAGCCTCCCTTCTTGACGCCTGTTACCTTTCACCCGGAATTGACCTTGAAGATCAATCCGTTTTGCTTTGGTCACATTTGTTTTGTCCTTGCGGTCTTGCACATGCACGTTCGAAACCCGCTCGTAAAAAGGAAACTTATCGGGGAATAACAGCAATTCGATTCATTGCACTGTCCGTCTCCGTCGTTCTCTTTTCATCGACGCATATAGTATGTCTCCATTTTATATCTAAAATAGAATAAAGTCGCTATGGAAACTAGCATTCTAGAATATACTTTCCCACAAAATATCTGTACACTTGCTCTTCATTCTGGGTTGAAAGTGATTGGCGACCGTTTTGAGCTCGAACAGGCAATGGTTCAAAACTTCAATGAAAAGAAAAAAAAAAGTCCTCATAAACGTTCGCAACCCGAACATCTTCCATCAAGTGGGACGTTCCAATAAATTCATGCTGACGCTACAGTCAGTAGGCCATAAATACATTCCCGACCTCTTAATTCCGTCACATTCGCTTGATTAGATATTCATGACTCAGATATGCTGTAGAAAAATATACAATCGTCGGCCTGTGGTGAAGCGATATCAATTTTAAACCTTTATATCATCAGTATGGGCATAATGATGCAGTGGTGCCTTGAGATACAAGTTTCATGAATAGAAACCAAACAATCGCTAAATCATCTTCGCCCTTTGAAATGAATGGAATAAGTATTAGCCCCCTCACAAAACAACAACAACAAAATGTTCCTAATATGTCGGGGTTTTTTAAATAAGGAAAATGGCAGTAGTTAAAATTTCGACTCCTGGTGTGCTTGATTTGGCCACCGGAGGGCAGCAGAGTACAGTCACACAGACACAAACAACGAGTGACTCATTTAATCTGCAGTAATATTGGCTGTTTTTCGCCAAAATAAAGAATACTGTATATACCCGTGAACATTGTTATATTCGTTGCTTAGTTTTACGACACCGCCACGCAGATGCTATTCATTAGCCAGTTAATAATGTTTCGCCATTATGTGTTGGCTTCGAACTGGCAGACTTAAAGGCAAAGTCACACTGTTGTTGTAAATAAAGATCTGTCATCTTTCTGTCACGCTGCTGCTTTTTAGTGGAGTTGAGATGCCAACATGCAGTGTGCTCATCACAAATTTTTGCTCACGAGTCCAAGCAAAAAGAAAAAAAACCTAAAACTGACGACAACCCCCTTTATGATAAACTCACAAATAGTCGTGTCACTCTTATCTCCAGGCACCACTGTAGATTGTGTAGAACTGTTTGAGTTGGCCTCGTCATGTGTGGAAGCAGGAGAACAGAACATTCAGAGAGGAAGAGAGAGAGAAATCTCCCTTCCCGTCAGTTAACTGAGTGATCAAGAAAATGTCGCCGGATGGCCATTACTAAACAGCGTTATCTGAGAACCCCATTGGGAAATATCAGAATCAATAAATAAGTCACTTTCCTTTTTAAGTAATGGCTTGAAGGATCAGCATGATTCAATATATGCTTTGGAGTGGGGCTTTAAATGAGTTTGATATTGGGAGCAGGATAAAAAAATTAAAAAAAAGGTGTCCTCTTCAAGATATGCAAAATCATGCCTTCATTGAATATCAACTGCCTTATGTACACTAACCAAGGAGGAGGGCTGAACGATTAATTGAATTCAAATCGACATCGCAATGTTCACATCGAAAAGGCTCCAACTAAAAGCCTCACTTTGGTCGGTCAATTGCCTTTATTTTTTTAAACGTATATTTCTTATTGATGTATTTATCGGGGAAACTGTATTTTACCTTTAATAATAATTCACTGTTCATTTTTTTTTAGCGTTAAACCTCAAATTCATGAAATGACCAAAACTAGATGTACATCTATTGTAACCCGGAATCATTTATTGCTTATATTTGTCCAAAAAACAAAAACAAAAACAAACAAAAAAAAAACACCCCAAAAAAAGGCATATTAAACCGCATTCGAGGGAAAATAAAATCGTCATTACGCTATTTTTCAAAATCGTTCAGCCCTACTATCAGCGACACTGACGTCGTGCGACACCTGCCAGTCACTCATATTGACCAGATAATTTAATCAACCACTCATCAGCCACCCAAACTGGTGCAAAAAAACAAAAACAAAACTGATTTCAGGTCAGTAAACACAGTCAATACGACACTGCATCTCACCTGATTTCAAGTATGATAAGTTTCTCTGGCATGCGAAAGAAAAAAAAAAACACGCCGGGGGAACTGCACAGAAAGTTATTGCATATCTAGCTGTTACTGGAGAGGGTTACTTGGGGTCAAATGTGAGGAATGATCCAACGGGGGCCCTTTCGTCAAATCGTTCCAACTCAAAATGTGAAAGTTATCCATTCGAACAAAGCTGCAAATAAGTGCAAGCTAGCAACAGAAAAAAAAAAAAAAACCACAATTGCAGACGCCGCTTTCCAGCCACGTGACATCACATTCACATTAAGTTTGCATAATTCTCATGTCACAAGAGTGCTCCTGGCACACAAAGTCCTCGCAAAGCTGCGACTAGTCCCGAATACTGCAGCCACCTTCGGCGAACTGCCGCTATGAGAGCGACATGCGGTGGTGTTTTCTTTGGGGAGCATGGGGTGGCAAATACGATCTTTGACTCCAGGTTTGAGTGGGTTTCGTCCTCGAGAGGCGACGGGGAGTCACAGCGCACGCACGAGAATCAAGACAAACTTGCGTACATCTTGCTAGCAGGCTAATAATAGTTTGGGAATTTTCATGAGAGTTAATTTTGATTTCATTCTGACTTATGATTTTAAAATTTGGTGAGTTTGAATTGGTTTCATGAGCATGTTTGGTCGTTTATAAAGCATTTTTCACTTTTATTTTGAAAAAAAAAAAAAGTGATGAGCTACGAAGCTACAATGATGAAACTTTAAATGACGCCCTAAAATAGGGCTTGAAAATATTTCCAAATCTGTCACTGGCGCACCTCCTTGCTACAAACTCCGACTGACGATTGGCAAAACCCGCATGCCCTCGCACCCCAAATTAAACACTTAAAAAAACCCCCCCAAAAAACCCTGAAACTTCACTTCCTCTAAAATGTTTCACGATGGATTTAAAATTCTTGCAGCATCTTTAAACTCAGCCCTAAGAGTTAGTTTGAAGAGAAAGACGACTCGTATCAACGATAACAGTGTGTTACGGCCCTTTCACTGCATTCATGACTATTTTTTTTTTTTCAGCACAATCATTAAGAAAAATCTGTCTACCTCAGAAGAGAACCCCCCTCCCAAATCCGTGCCGATTAAAATGCGAAAAGTCTGAACGTTCAAACGCTTTGGAAGCATGCCCGTCTGCGGTGACCTTTTTGAGGCCCGTTCACACGCACGCACGTACACTTGTTTTAATGCTACCTTAAATTATTGTCTAGGCTTAAAAATCTTTTTTCACTGAAGCGTACGTAGGTAAACCGCTCAAAACACGCACACACACTCACGTCTGTCCTCTGGTTGTGGTGGTGGGGGGGGGGGAATAAATAAATAAATACATAGAATCTGTAAAAGGTGCATACTGAGAGAAAGAACCCTCGTCGTACATACACACGCGCGCAAAATGGTACGGACGCAGACACGCAACCTCAAAATAAAAGTCTACGCCCCTGCTTTGTTACTTAAAACCGCTTAAATTTCTCCTAAAAGTACATTTAGAAAGACCAGCACCCCGATTGTGCAAAAAAAAAAAAAAAAAAAAAGATAAATTAGACAGCATGAGGAGGAAAACAAAATGGCGGGCAATACAGAATGGGGGGGGGGTCGGCCAGAGTCCTGTCCAACTCCTCGCCGAAAGAAAATGGCGGCATGGCGAAAGGAGGGAGCGAGGGAGAGGTATGAGGTGATTTAAAAAAAAAAATGGTGCATGTATCTTCGTTCGTCGCGTTTCCTGTTTGGGAGCAGGAAGTGACGAAAAGAAAGGAAGCCAGGTGGAGCTGAACGGGCAGTTTGTCAGCCATTTTGGCGGCTGTCGGTCCATCCCTCGCACCCCCCACCCCCGCTGGAGGAGGGGGGGGGCGTTCCTTTGGAAGAGGAGGACGCTTTTTTTTCTTTTGACGATACAGCGCTTCATCTCGAGTGAATCGAGGAGGAGGAGGAGGAGGAGCTCCGCCGTGGCACGCGCCGTCCCCGCTAGCCCAACGCCGACACAAGACGAAAAGGCCAACGGATGTTTTTTTTTTCATCCCTTCCTCTTGCCTTCGCCTCGTCACTTTTGAGGACGTGAGAAAACTGTGAGGCACTTTAGAGACACGCACACTCACTCGCACACACGCAAATGTGCATACAAAGGGGGGGGGGGGGAGACGCGCGCACGCCGGCGCACACTCTGGTAATATAGAGTATAGTGTGATATACTTTACTACAAACATTCGACGTACAAAGCATTTGTGGCGCTCCGGGACGCGCCTTGCCCGCCATTGTTCGGAGCCGCTCCCTCGGGCGGGGGGAGAGGTGCGTGTGTGAAGGGGGCGGGGACTAGCGCAGCCACCAATGGCGAGACGTCCAGCGGAGGCCCTACAAACTGGTCACGCACTCCATGTCCTCGTCCTCCAGCAGCCCGCTGGTCCTCTGCCGCGCTCCCGCCATCGCCGCGGAGCTTCGGTGGTGTCCCTCCTCCCTCCCCCCGACTTCCTCCTCCTCCTCCTCGTCGTCATCCTCTTCTTCCTGTCCCCGCGCCCCCGCGAGCAGCTCCTGCCGCTCTTCTACAGAGGACGGCCCGTGGACGGAGCCTCGGTTCCCGCCGGCCTCCCCGCCGTCCTCCGCCCCTCGGTCCCTGTCCCTGTGGAGGTTGCCGTTGGGGCTGTGCTGGGAGGCGACGGGCGCGGTGGCGTCCGATGCGGCGTTGCCGTTGAGGATGTTGCTGGCGGCGTGCTCCATCTCCTCGATGGTCATGTCACAGGCGTCGGCCAGCTCAGCCTTGGTGGCCTCGATGAAGGAGGGGTCCTGCGCGAACTGGCCCAAGCCTTCCGATATGAGCACCTGCAAAGGGCAAGGGTGGGCCGAGGATTGATTGGCGGGCGGGTGAAGACGAAATAGCGAGGGAGGGAGTCAGTAAGTCGGGGGTGGGGGCGGGGCCACGCGCACGGACACACTCACCGCCTCCACCAGACTTCCCGCGCTGCCGTGCGACGAGCTGGAGTCGTGGCCCAATAGCGAGGGCACCGTGAGCGACACTGGCCGTGCCGCTCTCTGATTGGTTGTCGGCAAGCCGGAGGCGGGGCTGGGACTGGGTACCCGACTGTTCCCATTACTGTCGGTATACCTGAAAAGACACACGACCCCCCGTCTTCAAAAGTGCGTTATTGACGACGAAGGCAGTCCGCTCCCTGCGCGTCGGAGTACACCTCGATGGTTTTTGGTGCGCATTTTCTTCAGTTGGCCCACCCCCTACTTTCACACTCTCCCCCAGCGTTTGGTCTTACCAGGGCCCGCAATTGACCGAGGGCAAGCTGGCGTTGAGCTTTTCATGGGAGTTGGAGCCCTCTAACCTCAAGGAGGGTACTCGCTGATACGAGGCGTCGCTGCCTTGCTCTGCGGAAGGAGAAACAACTCGTCAATTCTGTCCGCCGATCATCTCGACACACGAGCGGGAATACCTGCGGGACTGGCCGGAGGCGTGGAGCACAGCCGGCTGAAGAGGGTGGGCGAGTGGCTCCTCCTGATCAACGGACTCAGCCCGGCCACGGCGAGCGCCTTGAGGGAGGAGCCGGCCGGCGAGTTAGCACAGTCGCAAAATCCACCCCGAGCGAACGAACCCGACTTCTACCTGATGATGGACGAGGTGCAGCGGTACGGCCGTCTTCTGAGAGACGTCCGGCCTCGACTGCCTCCTCAGACACTCGAAATGGAACGAAGATCTCCGCCCTGACGACACGGAAAAGACCCGAGTGGTGAAAACAAGTCACGGACCGACAGACGGCGATTGAAGTGATGATTCGCGTTGTACCCAAAGAGGTGGGACAGAGAAAAACTCTTCTGGGGGATTGCCACCCCCCAACTCCTCTTCTCTCCTCCATGTCGTCTCCTTCCTCCATGGGAGTCAGCTGCTTGCAGGTGTCGTCGCGGTACACCAGCCTGATGCGAGAAAAGCGGCGTTAGCAATGCCGCGCCCCGCCGTGGCCTGATCGATCGCCGTGACTTTGATTGATTGGTCATACATGTCGGAGGAGAGCGAGTGGTCCTCTTCGTGGAACTCCCTCTCGTCGGCGTAGCTTTCGTCGTACGTCTCCTCCGTGGACCCCTCGCCCCTGCGGATGATGGGCAGGCGGCTGTCGCTCGAGTCGGAGCTGCGGGGGGGACGCAGAAAGACGCAGAATGACCGCCGCTTGTACGGGACGAGCGGAGTTTTAGAAGCGGCTGGTCGAAGCACAGGCGCACACTTCCAAAAAGAACGGCAAAAGAACTGGAGGAGCGGCGAGGGTTAGCGTCGAAAGTAACACCGAGAATAAAAACAAATAAGTCGGAATGGCCGGCTACTGGTTCCAAGTCAATTTTTTCGGGCGCCAAAAGCAAACTCTGGGTTAGAAATGTGCTTCGTTGAACCAGTCGAGATGTTTCACCAAATCTAACCCAGAAGGCGTGACTGACAAATCAAAAGCGATTAAAAAGCCTTGGATCGGGAAAGTTTGGTGCGGCGGCCCCCAAACGCTTTATCCGCAGCTTTGCTCAGCGGCGGCGAGTCGGCTCTGTCGAGCTCCAGCAACGCAAGCAGCACAAGGGTGCATAGCAACCGCCGTCGCTATGGCACTTTCTCATCCGCGCATTTTTCATGTCGCACGATGAGACTTTTTTCGAGGAGCAAACGTCGGCAAACACACACTGCGCAGATATCTGTGCCCTGGCAACATACCGAAGGAGGTTGTCAAAAAAACACGTCCTGCTCGCCACCAAGATAGGAAAAAAAAAGAAGAAAGGAATGAAAAGTTTCGAAGCAGAGATCATTGTTGTCCTTTCACGGATGACTGCGTGCTCACCTCTTGGGAGGGAAGCACCAAGCCGATCTGGGCAGCAGGATGGGCGTCAGCGGCTGTCCCGCGTGGCCGTCCACCGTGCTGACGGACGAGCTCGGGAAGCGGCCGCCGCCCTGCGGGGCCACGCCCACCATGCCGGTGTTGTTGGCGTTGTTGATGTTGGCGTTGGAGCCCGACGACGAGTACGAGGATGGCGTGAAGGTGGTGGAGTCCATGAGCTTCTCGTGGGAGGGGCTCTCGCCTTCGCAGGGCGAGCCCTTCTGGCTGATGTGCAAAGGACGCTGGGTGGTGAACGACTGCGGGAAGGAGGCGCGGCCGTCGCTCTGGTTGTAATAGTTGACGTGGTTTCCAAACAAGCCGCCTGACCGCTGCACGGTTCGAGATGGAGAAGAGAAAGAGATTAATAGGGAAGCAGGAAGAAAATATAGTCCAATAAAACATTATTTGGCACATTCATTCCAGCCAGGATGCAAATGCAAAGAGTGTCCCAACTTTTTTATTTATTTTTTTTGAGTTTTCGATATTTCCTCAATTTTCATTCATCATAACTTTGACATCCAATGACAGCCTGATTTTTATTCTGTAAATATGTATAGATTTTTTTTTTTAAAATCTTCTGACTCTTACGCCTTCTTTTCATCAAGTACGCACACTCATGGTTGACAACGAGGCGCTCCAAAGCGGCAATGGAAATGATGGTTGCCAGCAAATTTGCGAGACGGCCAGACCGACATGGATTTTTTTGAAGCCGTTTGCCCCCTTTTTTTTTTTTGGGGGGGGGGGGTTAAAAATAAATAAATCAATTAAAGGCCTGCCATTGGTCGGGCACTAGAAATGACGACACCAATGGGAGGCGGGTTAAGCAAAACTTATACCAAATGCAGATGTATTTACTCGTATGTACTTCAGCGCATGCATGGAGGATTGTTCATATCGACATGGAGAGCTTCAAGCTGGAGGCGGAGCATCGTTCGTTCTCTCTCGCTCGCTCTCCGAAGAGTAAGTGAGGGTATGTGTGTGTATCCGACCTTTACCCTGAAGATATCGTCCTCGGATGCGGCCGATGTGGGCTCCTTCGGGCCTTTGTCTACCTCCTCCTCCACCGTCAGGTCTCCGGAGATGGCCCTCCTGATTTCCGGACCGATGTCGTGCAACGTCCGCAGGCCAGCCTAAAACACAGGCGAAAATTCTCGATGCCGAAATATAGTTTGGGGAACATTTTGGTTTTGTCTGCGCGCGTACCTGCAGGGAGAGGGCCGTTTTGGGCGGCACTTTGGCCACCAGCCCTTGTTCTTTCCTCTTCTTGAACTTGCGGAAGTACTCCTGAATGAGGAAGGTGGCGTAGAACTTTCCGACCGTGACCTCGTCGTCTAAAGGGCGCGTCAAGCAAAGTAACATTTGGAACATGACAGCTTTTTCATGAGCATGCTTGTGTGATTCTGAACATTCTTGTCTAAAATATGATTTCACGTGACAATTTCATTCATTGTGCTACCCGCGCCTGATTCTTGTCCACCGGCGGGGATTATAGTGCAGTCACACAGCCAAAAAGACGCCCACAAAAGGTACCAATAGTCTCAGTGACTCAATAAGCTGCAAAAATATTTGTCGTCTTCCACAGAGGATAAAGAATATTGAAAATATGTGTAATCCTCTTTGTTTTGTATTCGAGTGGGAACAAGCAGTTTGCAGCTATTATTAAAAAAAACAAAAAAACAATCTGAACAGCCCACGTGTGGAAAAATTTCCCAGTCACGTTTGAGAATACAGAATACAAACCGCCAGCAGGGGGCACCACTTGATCCAGCAGTTTCATGCTTGTCCTCTTCCAGATCTTCTTCACGATGGCCCTCAGCTCCTCGTTGGCCTGCTCCAGATTCCCTGAAAAGACGCACGGACCAGAACGTAAATTTAGATCGCGGAAAAGACAACCCGAACGCGAGTGTCAAGTGTGTGCGCGCGCGCTTCAACCTTCTGTCTTGATCCTCAGTGCCGTTCTGACCAGCGCAAAGAGCGTCGCGTTGAACATGACGGTTCCGTCGCTGTTCAGCGGCATGTTCATGGAGACCAGACGCTACACACACACACACAAACAAAATGCTAAATGTTCTTTGGGGGATCATCCAGTCAAAGCGCACGCCGGGGTGCCCACCTTGCACGCCACCCGGTGAGGACAGAGCTTCCCGAAGCCGAGCGGGGGCTGGATCCTTCGGAGCAGAGTCACCACATCCAGGTGCTTGATCCTCCCCCTGGGAAGAAACGACAACAACACTCGATAACGATCTTTGCGCACCGCTGACTTGTAATCATTTTGGCCAACTCACTTGGCTTCCGGGTCATATTCGGCCCATATCCTCTTGAACTCGTCAAGGTGATGCGGCCCCAGGATGGACCAATCCCGCGTCAGGTAGTCAAAGTTGTCCATGATGACAGCCACGAAGAGATTGATGATCTACGAGAAGATTCAGGCATAAATTTAAAAAATTTAATTTCAAAAAAGGAGGAGGGGGTTTGGGCTGGGTGCTCACCAGAAAGGCACAGAGCATGTAGAAGCTAACAAAGTAGATGATGGCGAACTGGCTCCCGCAGTCCTCCTGGATGGCGATGTTCTCATTGGTGGATCCTTTCTCGCACGGCCGATAGGACGAGCACGCCAGCATGATCTCCTGCCACGCTTCGCCTGTGGCACATCTGCCGCCGCAATGTTTGCTTTCAGTTCTTTGTCTACCAATGCTCCCGCGCAGCTGGAGCAACAAACCGCTACATGCTCACCTCTCTGGAAATTCCTTCTCAGATCTAATCCCCTCTTAAAATCCGTTTTGGACATTTACACCGAATCTATCTTTTAAGTGACCCGCAAAACGGGGCGAATAAATGGAAATCCGTGGCGCGTGCGTGGCCGAGGAGAGGAGCGCTGCAATCTTCCCTCACCTGAAGAGCAGCAACACTGCCTGGGGGAACGTCTGGAAATTGTTGTTCCTGTTGATCTGCGTGTGGTCCCGCAGCGCTATCTTGCCAAACATCTGCACGAGGGGGCGGCGGGGGAGAAAAATACCACACCAGTCTCTTTGGACAATTAGGAAAGGGCAATTAAATCCAACAGGGAGACAAAGCAGGAGGTGGCTTACCTGCATGCCAATGACGGCGTAAATAAAAAACAGCATCACAATCAGCAGGGCGACGTACGGTAGAGCCTGGAGAGAAGAGACAACATCAGGTCGGATGGTGTTACACAGGGTTCAATTTTGGGGCCCCTGCTGTTTACATTGCATTTGCGTCTTAAGAAACCACTGGTGTGAGGATGACTGTCAGATATACAAAGTATGTCCCGCTGAGCAAAAAGGATGCCATTTTTTTGTTTGTTTTGATGAAGGCCACTTCTGTTCTGTGTGGAAGAAACCAAGGTCTGGAACGGCACTGTATTTCTTGACTTTCAATGAAGAGCAAATAGAAGTTAAGGTGGTTGGACCCATTGGCCCGTGTGCATCCCACCCTGCCGAATTGGACGGCCTTGCACCTTATCTAAAGCCAACGGTCCTGAACTTGGGTTTTGGTCCTGCCTGATGCCTCGGGTCAGCCGACCAGACACTATTGGAGGGACCGAGGGCGAAGCGGCGGCTCAGAGGAGCCTTCGAATTGAGTTACCTGGAAGGACTTGATGAAGGTCCACAGTAGTGTCCGGATCCCTTCCCCACGGGAGAGCAGCTTCACCAGACGCATCACACGGAAGAGCCGGAAGAAGGTGATCGAGATCCGGGCGTTCTCTTCAGAGTTCTGCAGGCCCTTTTTTGACGTTATTTACATTATTTGCACACACACACACACGCACGCACACACACATTTCCCCAAGTTAGTATGTAAATTTGCACCCGGCTGTCAACTGAGATCTGGTCGAAGGGGTCTGTCAATTTGAGCGGCATAGCGGGGGAATTCACGAGGCAACAAACAGATCGACCGATCTCACGGTCCACCGGACTTCGGTTTGTCGTTCATTTGCCGAAACGCCAGGATGGCCGTGCTATCGCGCACGTTTCAATAAGCTGAGCGTGTCCGTGGAGATTTCCATTGCCAGGAAGCTCGTCCACAAATCGAGGAAAACAATTTGGAAGGATCAGCGATCTGGAGGGAGGTTCCAATAAATCCTTCCTGGTGTGAGGAAACAACTGGGGAGCTTCACATGGATTAAGATATTATACCTGCTAGTATAAATTCCTGTCATCACGCTTGGTAAATCTCATTCTCAGCCTTTCTAGTGGTTTGCTTTGACTGTCAAACCCTCTTGTGACTGACGTACTGCCCTGGCAGGCTGTTTTTAGACCACTTTTTTGTTTCTTTTGGGGTGAAAATTTGGCAGTTGACGAGGTTTTAGCGGCGGCAACAACGGCTTTCTTTTGTGTCCCAGCAGTCAATGATAAAATATTCAGCCACCTTGCTGAGTGCT
>CAAKHF010011085.1:0-16259 GCA_901007745.1 Hippocampus kuda
AAATTTAAAAAAAAAAAAAGTAAGGTTACCTGAGTGATTTCTCTTCCTTTCGAGGGTGTTTTCTTCTTCTTCTTCTTTCAAACGGCAACCAGGTCGGTTCTCCTTGTCATCGTCGTGATGCGGCGGTTCTTGCTGTGCTGCCTCCAGTGGGGCCGGAATGCCTTTCTTGGCCGCCTTCGATTCAGCCGCGCAGTGCCGAGCAGGGCGCGCGCCGGTCGGGCGTGTGGATGCGAGCCGCGAACGGAGGCGGGCTCGACGTGGATCGGGGCGTGGACTGCCGCGCGAGAAACACGAGACGAGACCGGCCGAGCAGAGCCAGGTGGAGACTCGAACGTGACAACTTGTCTTCTTTCCAACCGAGTTCAATGGTCATTAGTTATCTGCCTAACATTTGATGCGTCGACATGATTCGTTTGTATTCGTTGTTTCTTATCGATCTAACATATTAAACTATGACTCATTTACTCGAGTTTTCACAAATGAATTTGCATCTGAATGCACCCACCCATTCATTTATTTTTTAAAATTCTGCATATCCTCAACAGCACAACTGTCAAAGATAAGGTCCGGGGGCCAGATCCGGCCCGCCAGATCATTTTATGTGGCCCACGAAAGCAAATCACGTGTGTCAACTTGCTAAAGTCTGTATCGAAATGTCAAATTGTCATGTGTAATAAATAACGTTGAGATGTTGCAATAATTTTCTTACCCTGTTTACACTCACTTGAACAATAATCGAACAAACTATTATAATTGACTTGACTGATTTCAAAACTAGTAAGCTATTCATAACTTTGCTGCTGTGAAATGGGAATTTCTTCATTGCGAGACTAATAAAGGTTTTCTTATCTTATCTTATCTTATCTTATCTTATCTTATCTTATCTTATTTGTTGTGTACAAGTAATCATTTTGTGGTTTCACTGTCATAACAGTCCTCCAAGAGAAGATGCAACTCCAAATTTGCCCGCGACTAAAATGAATTTGACACCCCTGCTCAAGAGGGTCGCGGCAGTGCAAACCTCGTGAGGATAAGCGGATCAGATAATGGATGTATGGATGGTCCAAAAATATGTTTTCCTTTCTGCAAACGTGATGGAGCATGGTGCATTTCAACATATGTGAAATTGTTTTCTTCTGACCTTTCCCAAGCATGAAGAATGAAGTCTTATTTTTTAAGATAAATAGTTGTCTTTTTTTTTAACAAGTTATATTTTGTAAAATATATATTTATATATTTTTGCACGTGAACTATTCTTTTTGTTTTCGGTAAAGAATTATATTTTCTTGATAAGTCTGTTTTTTTAGAAAAGAAGTCTGATATTTCAAGACAGAAAAAGTTTTTGTTCAGAAACTCCCTTTGCCAAAGATGCAGAGTGACAGGTTGAACAATGAAATTCTTTCCCACTAGATGGCAGAAGGTAACCCTTGCATGTGCACCTGTTGCCATTCATACTAAAGAATCACATCTTTGGCCCACATTTCACACTAAGTACATTTTAAGTTTTTATTTTTATTTTTTGGTGTGCAGTGAGATTGCTCAAATGTACAGAGTGTGCCTCAACTTAACGACTGGGAAACACGACATCTAACACAGCTGTCAGCGACTGCCCACCAAGCTCGGTTGGTCCATCAGACCAGAGCACCCGATCAAGCATCTTCAGACTGTCAAGCGGCACATCGTACATGCCTGCATGCCCCACCCCGTTGCAATCAAGTATCCCAAACAGTAACTTGAATATTAGGACTGTGACAGCAGGTTTCCCTGCAGGAAGCCCTGGCGCAAGTTTTGCAGCGGCATTACGAGCTGATGGGTCAGCCCGAGTGCTTCGTCAAGGCACTGGCCACGGAGTTGGAGTGAAAGTGGGACCGTCTGGCAGCCATGCCGCGGTGGGCCGGGTTGTCGCCCGTCATGATGGTGGACGTGTTGGCGCTCGGTGAGTTCCCGCCAGAGCTAGTTCCAAACGTTGTATAATGAGCGAAAACCAGCGGTCACATTATATTTCCATGATGAGGTTGAAACCTATGACGACAAGTTTGCTAAGTGGATGATTCAAGAAAAGTTAACTCCTGTAACAAAATTGAATGCCTTCTATGACATTATTCCCAGAACTATTCACCTAACTCACAATTGAAAGTAACAAACTAACGAACATCTAACGACCAGACGAGCAATTCAACCACTAACCAAACAAACCATAAAATTTACCATTCTAAGCAACTGACTTTCAAACCGCCATCTTAATAATCATCTTACTATCCAAGTAACTACCATCTAACGATCTAAATATCAAACTAATGACCAACTTAGTAGCTAACAAACTGAGCAGCAAATAACAATCAACTAACTAGCAATACCAAATTTAGTAAGCCATTGACAGATTAACTAACTCACTGACTAACCAATTGGCCATCCAATGACCCAAAGATCAAACTAACTACCGGTACTCACCACAAACAGCTCATAAAAGTAACCAACAAGCTTATTGACCACTGAGTAAATAATCAACTTAAAAGCCAACTAAAATACAAACTAACATGCCAACCATCACTCAAGCAAGCATGCACACTAAATAATAACAAAGTAACAAACTAAGTGTCCATCAATATTTAACTGAAAGAAACAATTAAACAACTAGGTAAGCATTTAACGACCCAAAGAACAAATGCAACATCTTACCAAACAAACATTCCAACTAAATATCATACTAACAAACTAACCACCAATACATTACAACTTTATTTATATTGCGCATTTAAAAACAATGTACAGTAACTCTTTTGAAGGAAATTCAAAGTTAGAATGAAATAAAACATGAAAAGCAGCGTTTGTACACATCAATGACTACTAAACAAATTTGTCACGCCAGTTGAAAGACACACTGACAGCACATAAAAAGGCACTTTTGACCCGAGTATGTTTCATTTGAAATGTTGTCATTGAATATTACTAAGCAAATAATTATGTTTGTTTTGAAATGAAAAAAGTCGAAAGACCAGACAAGCCTGACTTCTGCGGTCACGTGGTCTATTGGTGGTGCCTTCAGGTGCTCTTATAAAGACAGAACGGAGACGACAGTATTCGCAATCGTTATCCACCTCTGGAGTATAGGTGAGTCGCTTTTTGGAACAAAAATACTCAATTCTCGTTGTATTCCGTTATAAAAATTTATCAAGCTTATTTTTAACCACCTATTTATAAAAGTGACAAAAAGGTCCCGCACGGGGGACAAATAAAATCGGTTTGATGCTGCTTCTTCCCGGCTTGTAATTGAATGCAACCTTTCCCTTTTCGTTCTCAGGGTAAGTGTCGTAGCAGGCTTGTTTGCTAATCTTTCGTTTCCCCTCATGACATTGCAACGCTTTTGTGATTTGTTTTTGCGGAAACTGGAGAGACGCTAGGACTACGCCGATTACATTCATGCGTTTAAAAGACATTTGTGCTTCACTGACGGGCTGTTAGCTAAAAGTCGTAAAATGCTTGTCTTAGTGGAAAGGTTTGTCTTAACCGTACCAATAATTATTCATAAATCGTGTTGCAATATGACGAGGGGGTCAATTGACACTTTGGACTTAATACAGTGAAACTATTGACCCTGTAGCCGGCGGCTGCTTTCTGTATTTTTCTTCTCTGTGGTCTTCTTCTAATTCTAAATTAGGATTAAAGCATTTAATTTTTGGAAAAACATATATTTTGGTGTTCAGTGAACATATAGCAGTCATTCAATATATAATTCATCATTTTCCAAAGAAGAAAAGGGTTCTTGGGTTCTCCAGGGTAAAAACGGCGTGATCTGGCATGTCATTCATGAAAGAACAGACATTGCACTTCTGTCATAACCAGAATAACCATAGAACTGGAAGTGACACTGATTACTCAGGCCACTATTAGAACCACAATGAATTATTCTGATAGAAGACCCATAGATGATGGTATCGCTCTCCAAATGGCATCTTGTTCCCTGTGGATTATGCTTCTGAGGCACAGTAGTTTTTCTTTATTGTAGTTTTATCAAAACGCGATTAACTTCAACACTAAATTGCAGAATGAGTGTGGCCAAGCTTCTCCCACTCTGCTCCAGGTTTGCTTTCAGAAGAAGTGTTTGTACATCGCAGGTAAGTCATTAACAGCGTCACGGTGGCAGTAATGCTTAGCCTGGCACGATGTTACCAAAAAACAAAAGCGAAAAACTGCTGGTTTGTTGCAGTGTACGGCAATGGCGTCTCGACATGGCAACACCAAGAGGATCCAAGGACTGGACAAGAACGTCTGGTGAGTGAGTGTTGGTCAATTTTTTTTTAAAATAATCATTTGACAAGTTAGTACACTAACACGAGTTTGTGATTGTAAAACCCAGGGTAGCGTTTACAGCTATGGCAGCGGATCCTTCGGTAGTCAACCTGGGTCAAGGCTTCCCAGATATTTCGTTGCCACCGTACATCAAGGATGCTCTGGTGCAGGCAGTGTCGGTAGACAAATTGAACCAATACACTCGAGGCTTTGTGAGTAGGACCTCCGGTTCACCTACACTGTTAGCTTTGTACAGCTAGCACCACTATAATGCACTTAATTTACACATTGCCAGTCTCTTTAAATAATCCCCTCATGTCATTTTTTTCATTTTTTTCTAAACCAACAGCACAAAACCTTCACCCCATTCTTATTAATTTGTATTAATAATTTGATTTCAGAGGTATAATTGAAGCTGATTAACTGAGGATGTAGACAATTTTAGCAGAGGTGGCCAGCATCCTGAGGGAACCTTTGAGGCAAAAAAGAAAAAGTCGAGATATGACCTTGGCCATTATTTCAAGAAGTTAACAATATGTCGTTAGCTATCGACACCTAGCTTGACTGCACTCCACCTACATATTCAATCTACCACTAGTGTTAGCTTTAGCCAGCTAACACAACTGTGGTGTCAACTTCTATTTTACATAGATTAGTAAATAGTATGTAACATTTTTTTTAATTTCCCTTTGTCTTAGCCAGTTAGCACAACCACAGTTCACTTCCATGCATACATGCATATGTTACACATATCATTAGCTTTAATTATAATGAACTTTTTTGACTTTACTCAGCTAACCAAAACAAAACCTTTATTTTACAGACACTGCTAATGTTAACTTTAATAAACTGCCAATAGCACAGCACCCCCCCCTCCCCCAATTCCATTCACCGTTAGCTTTATCCAGCTCGTCTTACAAATATGTCATACACTCTTAGCCTGAGCTGGCTAATACAACCACAACCAAATCTTTCTTTTACCTACACCATGATTGATAGCCTTAGTGAATTATTTTGTGTAACCATACCAACGCCATACATACTATACGTACACTGTTTTGATAGCCAGCTAACATGGCCATAGTGAAACTTTTATTTTCCATTCGCTTGATGTGCTCTGTCCATCTTGTGTTGACTCGATGCTGTAGGGACACCCTCCGCTGGTGAAGGCGCTCTCTCAGGTTTACGGCAAAGTGTGCGGGCGCCCCATCGACCATCTCAAGGAAATCGTGGTAACGATAGGTGCCTACGGCTCCTTGTTCAACAGCATCCAGGCTCTGGTAGAAGAGGGCGACGAGGTCATCATCATAGAACCCTTCTATGACTGCTATGTGCCCATGGTCCGAATGGCGGGGGGCAAACCTGTGCTGATACCACTACGGCCTGTAAGCATCATCCAGAATCATTTTTATGTGCGGGTTGGGCAACTAATCAACTATATTTGTCAGGATTTTAAAATTTTAATTGATTGTATTTTTTCCAGCTTCCGTATTTCAAAGCGCCCACTCACTGATTTTCATGACTTGACAACAAACAACATGGCTGTGAACAGGGTTGACCTCTATTGGTTTAGAAAGCACAGTCCCTCTTGCCAAATTTGCAACTGTCAATATTTGCACAACTATTTCATCATGCTTTCCGCCGCTCGCAGAAATAAAGGACAAAAAGTAATTGATGCCTCCCACTTTGTTTAATTAATTTTAGTAACAGTTTAAACTGTACATATTCCACAAAGTATGATTCCAAAAAAGCTATCTTATAGAGGATTTAATATCAGCACAGCAAAAATTTAAATTACAGAGCGATACCCTACAAAGAATATTGGTGCCGATTCATATGCGCTTTTGTAAAACTCTCTTCTCCATGTGGCAGAAATCGGGCCAGAAACCCACCACCAGCGCTGACTGGTTCCTGGACCCGCAGGAGCTAGCAAGTAAATTCAACTCCAAAACCAAGGCCATCCTCATCAACACCCCCCACAACCCCATCGGGAAGGCACGTTGAACTAAAAACACGAAAAGGCCAACAAGGGTCCCGACCACTTTTGACAAGTTAATTTTTCTTGCAGGTTTTCACCAAAGAGGAGCTGCAGATGATCGCCGACTTGTGCATCAAACACGACACGCTATGCTTCAGTGACGAAGTTTACGAGTGGATTGTCTACCGTGGACACCAGCATATTAAAATTGGTACGTGAGGTGGGAATCTGCAGATGGGGACGCTATTAGTTGTTGATTATTGTTGTACCAGTCATGTTAATGGTAAATTAAAAAAATAAATTTGAACGAATTGCTTAATTACTGAAATAGAAAGGGTTATCCCTTTCTCGAAGTACACTGTGGTTATGGTTGATAGCAAAAGCGAATTGATGGACTGATTTAAACATTTGCGCATCTTTCTAGCCACTTTGCCTGGAATGTGGGATCGAACCATCACCATTGGCAGCGCGGGGAAGACCTTCAGTGTCACCGGATGGAAAGTGAGACGCCATTTTGAACAATCCAATCAATGCGCATCTATGCCAATGTCATTTGATTGTGACCCTAAAATGGCCCCTTGAAACCAAAATGGCTAACCATGATGGACATTTTTGACATTTCATTGTTCATTTTCCACAAAAGGAAATTGTTTTTTTTTTGTTATTATTATTTATTTTTTTAATTGAAGACATTTTTAATGTTCATGATATAGTAGCCGTGTTGTGCAACTGCTAATCGCATTGCTCGGGATTTTCATTCAACTATTTAATTTTTTTTTTTTTTCCATTGTTGAAGACAGCATCCTAGCTAACCTTATTGCTTATTGATAAAATCAGTGATATGGACGCGTGTTCAACTCATTTTCCATAAGGATTTTGGGGAAAATGAACTATTGACTGACTCGTATTTTTAAGAGATGAAGGAATTTTTTGTTTTCAAGACGTACTGTGAACGCTAACTACCAATGTCGCTTGGGAAGGCTTTCTGTCTTTTTATAAATGGAGTACTGTCGGAATTGTCGCCTCTTCTCTTAGCTCGGTTGGTCCATCGGACCCGAGCACCTGATCCGCCATCTTCAGACCGTCATGCAGAACACGCTGTACACCTGCCCGACGCCACTACAGGCAAGTGTCGTGGAGGAAAAGATGGCAACGTGACCTCACAAAGGTTTGGTTGGTAACAAGCAGTCGGTTTCATGGCAGGAGGCCGTAGCGCAAGGTTTATTCCTGAACTGTGAGCTGATGGGTCGGTCCGAGTGCTACTTCACTTCGCTTAGCGAGGAGCTGGCGGTGAAGCGCGACCGCCTGGCTGCCATCCTGCGAGAGGCCGGACTGTCACCCATCATTCCTGAGGGAGGCTACTTCATGTTGGCTGACATCACGCCGCTAAGTGAGTTCCTGTGCTAACGCTAGCTATGGGGGGGGGGGGTTTCTCCAAAATAATGAAGATGTAGCAGCCAAGCTCTGCTAATTGCTCATGTCACTGGAAGATAATGCATTTTGTACAAAAAAAAAGAAAAGATTGATGATGTGACTTGCTAATGATCAATATATTGTTTAATTTTTATTTTTATGAGTAGTATTTTTAAGAGATAGACAGCAAGTTCCCGAGTTCAAGAGGTGGCAGCCAAGCTAGGCTAAATACTAACCGCTAATGTCACACTGGGTCAGGGTTGGGGATAAATATAAAAATTATTATTCTTAAAGATAATATTTTTGGAGGTGCAAGGAATTGCTCTCTGAATGTTAGAACTTCTTTTTTCAAGATTGAGGCATCTGTCTGTTTTTTTAACCTGTAGGTCAAGATCTGTCACACATGGCCAGTGACGAAGCGTACGACTACAAGTTTGTAAAATGGATGATTAAAGAAAAGGTAAATGAACGGAGTTATTACCCGTGAGGATTTGTATCACAATATGTGGTTCAATTGGTAGCAAATGGACAGAATCTTTCAGGGGAGTTCACCTGTAACGGACCAGTGGCCAAATTTTGCCTGAAAAAAAAACATCCGTTTCAAACCAAATTCTTATGCTTTTTCCAACACGTCTTTGGGAGATTTTTGGTGTCTGTCTACTGACAGACCTGTCTATTAAATTTCATGCTGCTAAGCGAAACTGTCTTCTGGGGTGTGATTTTTAAAACATCCCAAAGGGCGCTATCAAGTCAATCATGAATGATATATATGTATGATATTAAAAACATGATATTTGACGCAGAAATTGGCAGCCATTCCTGTCACTGCATTTGTCGGGGAGGAATCCACCAAGGCCTTTGATAAATATATTCGTCTTTGCTTCATCAAGGTAAACAAACTGATAAAATGTTTTTTAAAAAGAGCACAAATGTATGATTTTATTTCCCTTAAATATTTTATTCTTATTGTTTTGTACTTATGATGACAGAAAGATGAAACTTTGGATGCGGCGGAGGCAATCCTGAAGAATTGGAATTCCCTGGGAAGCAGCAACTGATGATTTTTTTTAACCTCACAGTGAAGATAAATCATCATTCTGTAGATTTCTTAGAAACCATTGGAGTGACTCAAGGTTTTGTTCTTTGCCCCATTCCTTTTCGCATCTAAATGGTTTCCTTTTGGTCAAATAAAACTAATAAAAAGAAAATCGCTGGGATCGGCTCCTGCACGTCCACGACCATCGTGAGGATGAGCGGTTCGGATAATTGATGGATAGATGAATCCTTCTGTTTTCAAATCCCTAAAACAAAGCATTGATTTACGATGACCAGTTTTAGTGAAGCTCATATTATGTGGAGAACTGGTAACAACACAAAGAAATATTCCAGAAGTAGGTTTTCTTTTCTTTCGTTTTGACATTTACTTCCTATGAAAACCCTTGGTTCACTCTAATTGTTATAAAATTTGTAAATGAAAGTATAAATTAACAAGTGGCCTTTTGAAATTTGTTTTTCAATGTGCTTCATCAATATGGGTGAAATAACTGTCTTTTTGACTTGAACTTTTGAAAATACATTTATTCAGATGCACATATTGTACTGTGGATGAAATGCCGTTTTCAAGTGATCGAATATGACTCAGTACAGTATGAAACATTTTACGTACTGCTCACTTTTAAGTGTGCGGTCTCCGAACAACTTTAATAAAACACCGAATCGCGTATTTGTGCTTTGTTGTCCATCTTTGTTTGGTTTGGCTTGTTTCTGGTGGGAGTTTCTGCCTGCAAAGTACTTCTCAGACCACTAGAGGGAGACAAAACAAGACAATTGCAACCAAATCATGCGCAGTACGTGTAACATTACAAAGGTGAATATTTAATGTATTGAATTTCACCAACATACAAAACCTATGACACATCAATCTACAATAAAGGGTTATAAATTAAACCCGCAGCAGACACATAAATCAAACGAATAGAATACAATTCGGGGCACGTGAGGGATGCTGGGAACATGAGGGACAGCAGGTAGCAAAAACTAGTGATCTACTTTGGCCACGGAGGCCATCACGGAAAGAGCCGAGGTGAATATTGATGCTAATCCATTTGGAGTGAATAATCAATGTATTTGGCGGCGATGCCGTCATTTGATCCCCCTTTGCGAGCGTGTGGGAGCAACGCGGTTTAATTACCGTGTGAAGTCAAACTGTACGGTAATCGGGGCGGCAGATGGCACGTCGCATGCTTAATTATGAGCAAACGAAACAAAAAATAAAATATTGAGAGAGAGAGAGTGAGAGAGTGAGAGAGTGTTTTGTGGCCTACGTGAGCTCAGCGCCTTGGCGCTTGCCATGCATGTGGTGTGCACGTTGAGCTTGTCAGTGTTGTTTAATCATTTTGGTTGTTATGCTGGCTCCATTTACAGATGAAAAGAATCCGTCTTTCTCTTCACACAACTTTTTCGGCTGCTGTAAATGAAAATTTACAGCAAATGTAAATTTGATCAAATATGCTAAGAGGCTGTCAAATTGGGGTTTCGAACAAGGGGTTTTAAAGACTTTAAAGGCGAAGTCAAAAAATTTCTTGACAAAAAAATCAACTCTTCGCCCCACACAGACAGAATTCTGAACACGGCATTCCGGTTAATACTGCGTTTGTGGAATGTTTTAAAAAAAACAATAAAATCTACCCATTTCTTCTCGATCTCGCGGCGGCCATTTTGACACTTGCTGTGAGAATGACCTCACAGTTGCTGATAATTGAACGACGATCGTGTCGTGTGCTGCCACGGGGTGTGAGAACATTTTCCATGCAGTTTATCTGCGACTTTCTCAGACACTAGCGTGCAGTCATCGCTTGCTCCCGGATTAGTCGTCTGCTGCCGCTGCAATAATCCTGCCATCATTTATGCAAATTACACCGATTATGCCAATAATCTGCTGTCACCGTGAATGAGGTTAATGGCGGCCCGGAAACCTGACACCAGCGCGCACACACACACACACACGAGCTGTCCTCCAGGTGCGTGTTACATTAAATCCGTTCAGAAGGGTTTCAAGACAGGATTGCACTTTCAAAGTGAGATTTCAAAACCGTATTTGGATTCCAGATTAGGGTTTCAATATGGTTAATATTTTAAATTTTCAAACCTGGGTTAGGGTTTCAAGACAAGGGTAGACTGTCAAAACAAAGCTTCAAAGTAAAGGTTCACGTTAATGTTAGGGTTTTAAAACAATGTTGGGGTATCAAATTGGGCCTTTGAAGACTGGATCAGGCTTTTAAAAAAACTTTGGCTTGGTTTCAAGCCAAGGTGTACTTTCAAGTTTCAAAACGGGTTTAAGGCTGCAAATTACGGTTTTAAGACATTTGTCTTCCAGAGTAGGGTTTCAAGACAGGGTTATGGTTTTAGGTTAAGGTTTCCACCCAGATTTAGGTTTTCAAACTAGGGTGAGCAATTTAAAGTAAGGTTTCAAGATAGGACTCAGCTTTTAGAGAAGGATTTCAAGACAGGACTCTGGTTTCACGTTAGGGTTTCAAGCCAGGGGTAGACATTCAGAGTAGGGTTTCAAGACCCGTCAGGTTTCATGTTTGGGTTTCAAACCTTGATGAGGGTTTTTAAACACATAACCTTTAAGAGTAGGATTTCAAGATGGGGGTTATGATTTCAAAGCAAAGTTCTGAACGAGGGTTAGAGTGTTCAACAAAGGTTTGAGTTTCAAATTAGGGTTTAAAGCCTTGGTTTGGATTTCAGTCCAAAATTTAGCTTTTCAAGACAGGGCTTTCAGTATGTTGCCAGGGTAAGGATTTCGAACAAGTGTTATGGTTTGATGACAGGTTCAAAGTAGGTTTTCAAGACATTTTTAGGGCTTCAAATGAGTGGATAGTATGATTTCACATGAGGGGTTTGGGTCTCAAATTAGGGCTTTAAGGGAGTGCTATTAATGGCACAGAATGAGTTCATGGCAATGAAGCGGCAACATGAAATTCTCGTCGGCCTTGCAACCTGTTCTTCCAGTTTTGCCAACATACGTGTCCTCTCTGCGCTGACAAGGTCCCATCCTCAAATATCTGTGAGAATTTGAGTGTGGGAGGCCTACACGCCCCCCCGCCCCCCACAAATAACCTCTCCATTAATACACGTTCCCACACTGGCCATATGGCCCACCGCCTAACAGCTTGCCGGACGCATAATTAATTTGTGGTGGCGTCTGCCTGTTTATTTTCCAACCTACATTTCCCTAATTGCACCGACGAGGTTCAAATCAAATCAAATCGCCGCCGACGGGATTCACGGGACAATGCGGTGGTTAAGGGGTGACGACCGGGGCGCTTTTTGCACACTTATTGAAGGTTGACACTCGCGTAGTGGAAACGTCCCTGACATTGTCTCCACGATAAGATTGCCTGAAATGTGTCTCTTGGAATGGAAAGCGGTTGTATAAAAAGTTTCACACCGTTGCCTGAGCTCATACAAGGAGGAAGACAGAATCCAGCAGTTGATGTCTAGTCTGATGAAAAAAAAAAACCCCTGCAACTATTGATTTCAACACAACAGAAGCAAGCGTTGTGTGTTAAACTTTGCATCACTGTCGCAGATTTCCTTTTCCTGCTTCTAACTTGTTTCTCACTGTGCCTTTCATACAGAACTCAGTAGAGGTGTGATCTTACCCCAACTCCTTGCGATTTCACGCAGCTGAGACGCAATACCGCAGTCAGATGACATCACACCAGTGCCTGGTTGTGCTGTGACACTTTCAATGCAATTGGGCAGGAGACGTGAGTGTCGGGTATTCAACCTTACACCCAAATCCCATTTTTTTTGTTGATCTCCTTTTGCACAGATGCTATTTTTGCCTATTAGCTACGTCTTGCATTTCTTAGAGTTTTGAGAAACGCTATCAAATCAATGCTGGACAATCTCCTTTTGGCTTTCACACAGAACCCGGCAAGTCAGAATATCAGCACGACTGGTTTTGGTTTTACGCAGATACGACAAAATAGTTGCCGGATGGTGACAATTGCTTTTAAGGAAAAGTGATGTCACATGAACTTTGCACCCCCTTTCCCAGCATTCTGCTCTCTCACGCAAGGGCCATTCCACTCGAAATATTCCTAAGAGGAGTAAATCAGAGCCATATAATTGGACTCAACATTTATTTTCTCCTGCCTTTCACACAGAACCCATCAAATGTGCAATATTGTCACTTTGTACACTTTCTCAAAACAAGTGTCTGGTGTTGAAACACCACAACCCTGTTTCTGATTTCAAACAGCTGATGCGGTGTCCCATAACTGGATAATTAGATCATCAGCAGTTGTCGATGGTGACACGACAATATTATGCGAAGCGCATGTCGCTGTCAAAATTTGTGCCGGCTTTGACTTCACCAAGGCACCCGTTGTTTTTACTAAATAGCCCAATAGTAGCTTCTATCATTGAATAAAAATAGTTCTGAGCTCGAAATAACAATTGCAGGCCATCTTCCAGTCATCTAATTGCAGTACTGCTTTTGGCCAGCAGAGGGCGCGCAAGCACAGTCCATTTCAGCTCAGCGTAAAACCAAATTATAAATCACGATTTTAAAAGAAAGATTAAGTGAACGTCTCAAAGCCTACTCGCGTAAAGTTTCATTATGAATTAGGTCAACAACAAAAAAAAAGTGAACACTTGACATGTAAATCACAGCAGAATTTGCGCGGCATGAATGCAAATGGGGCTTGCTTTATCATTCTGATGAGAATGTTGTTATCTGGGTGATCGGCGAGATAGACGACGTTGCGCCGGGATAAATTGTTCATTTGAAAAGCTGAATATAAATGAGGCGCTCTCATTGTCTCACATTAATAAGTTTAATTTGACGCCGTCATAGCCAGTGATTACAGATAGCAAATAATAATAATAATAATAATAATAATAATAATAATTAGCTAAGTCAAATGGAGTTTGGGGGTCACATGCCTTGTTTTGGTCTTTGACTTAAACACTACGGAGCCCATTTGAACCCTGTTATTAACCAAAACAGCACCTACAGCCTAGCCAGTCTCTCTGAAGTGTTAAAAGACCCGTAAAGTGAATTCAAATAATTTTTGGAAATAACGTTGTAAATATATGCAGATAATTGCTGACAATGATCACATTGGGATATCTGGCACTGAACTGTGGAGTTTTTTTTTTTTTTTTTTAAATGTTAAAAAGGCTCCAAGTGACACATTTGGATATCCCGCATTAGTCACTCCTTTTCCACCATCTATAAGCTGGCTAAAGTAAAGCCTCTCCTTTCTCAAGAGCACTTTGAAACAGTAATTCATGCCTTCGTCACATCTTGGCTGGATTACTGCAATGCACTTTCACTTTGGAGTCAGCCAATCCTCCATGAAGTGTCTCCAGTTGTTCCAGAATGCTGCTGCTCACCTCTTGACTGGTTCTCGTAAGAGGGAGCACATCACGTCAACTCTGGCATCCCTATACATTTTGGATTTCTTTTTAAGATCCTATTATTTGTTTTCAAATCTTTAAATGACCTCTGTGTCGCCTTACCTCTCCGAGCTCTCCCGCCCATACACACCTGCCCAGTGTCCTCAGGTCTGTGGAGGTGGTGAGGAGGACCGACAAGTTCTTTTTGGGGAGCATGGTGGTAACCTATGAGTGGGTTATGGTCTCCTCAAGACCATACATAATCGTAGACTCCATACGTTGAGATGTGCTCATGTGCTGCTGTTTTGCTTAGCAAGAGAGTTTGAAGAAACAAATGCGGGGACAACAGTTGCTAACTGTTTTCTTTCTGATTGAGGGGGAGGTGTCTAACTGGCGAAAGGTGGCCCTCGAGCAGGGCGGTTAATCACCTGCCTCTCTTGAAGATCTTGCACCCCGCCCCCCTTCCCTCACCTTCGGGATGCCGCCCCAACCCCCGCGGCGCTGATTTGCAAAAGCAGATTAATCAGAGCGTGTATGGGCCCTGATGAAATTTTGCTGTTATTGTTCCCAATTTTAGCATCTTTTATTGTCTTCATCACTCATCGGCATGGGGTGGGGTGCTGAGCGGGGGATGGGGGGCGGGGGGCGGCAGGTGGGGGGGGGGCTTTACACATGTGTCAATTATGCAAATGAAGCTGCACACTTTTGCAGATTACTTCACTCGGTGGCTGTTGTTTGCGAGGGTTTTGATTATTAAATATTATTACGCTTTTTTTTTTTTTTTTTGCTTCCATGAAGCCCATCTGCTGCAATCAAAGTGGGACACAAACTCCATTTAAGCGCTTCAAACTGGCACAAACCAGACACACGGAGAGAAAGAACAGACAGGCCGCGTTCAACCGCCCCAAGAATTGAATTCAAGTTTATTTCAATTAGGGGGCACCTAATGATATTTTAATCTGCTGCCTTTCATTTCCAGGAACGGGGCTGTTGAAAGGTTTTCGGGCCGAAATAAGGAACACACAGATTGACGTTCAGATCTCGGACCACGATAGGAAATTAAAGCTTTTATCGAGGCTGTTTTCTTGTTAAGACGCCTCAGTCGCTATCTTTCTCGTGGCATGATAAGAACATGAATCTTTGACTACAAATGCTCTTCCTTTATTTGTGAAGAAAATGGACTGACTATTTTTAGAGAGATTTCATGATGGTGAGTTTCAAACCTTTCATTTGGCGAAAACTTCCCCAAAGCATTATTTCAGTTATGCCGTGTTCATGTTATGCTATTGAGTTATCTTTCGTAAATAGTCAAGGTGAGTTTCAATAAATAACACTTTTTTTTTAAAATGGTCATCAGTGAAATTAATTTCTGTAGTCATCTATAATTTACCGAAAACATACAGTTCTCCATGAGGTTGAAGTCGGGGGATTTACAGAATATGACTCATTTTCTAAAAAAGAAAAGAAAAAAGAATTTGATATCCATCCATTCATCCATTTTCGGATCTGCTTAACCTCACAAGGGTTGCGGGGCGTGCTGGAGCCTATCCCAGGTGTCCAGGCAGAAGGCGGGGGACACCCTGAACCGGTTGCCAGCCAATCGCAGTTCCAGAAAACATTGCTTAATGAAGTTACAATCAGCTCAAGATTTTTATGACACAAATAATTTGGCATTTGCAGTCGCCCCCCCCCCCACCCACCCAATAGTCAAGGTGAATTGGAGTTTTTCGTCATCGAGAAATTTCTGAGTAAATCTACGAACCTGGATTTTTGTGAACAAAATCCACAGGTCCTCAATAGGGTTGAGGTTCATAATTAGTAAAGGCGATGTAGAGTAAATGCACTTTTAACGTTGTATAATGTTGTGTGTCTATTAAAAAAAAGTGGAAGAAAAATTCCAATGCAGTATTTTTTTTCTTTCAGCAAGCTGAACATTTTTGTGGTTCTGGACAAATAAAAGACAGAATATTTAACGTGTGAGGTTGGCTGGTTTCATTGCTGTGGGTTTTGTGCGTTCATTAATTCCATTTACGTCTCGGATGGTGGTGAGCGATGTTGTAGTGTGGTGGTGAGAGAAGGGCGGTGGGGGGGGGGGGGGTCCTCTGGTCATCGCACGCCAACCCCCTCGAACGCGAGACCTTCCTGAAACTCTTGACAGTGCTTT